>JBBPCV010777386.1:0-10642 GCA_037974505.1 Plocamopherus tilesii
GTGTGTGTGTGTGAGGGGGGTTGTTTTGTTTTGCTTTTCTGTTTTAATTTTGTCTTTGTTGGTGGGTGTTTGGTTTTTTTTTGCTTGTTTGTTTGTTGTTGTTTTTTGTTTTTTTGTTTTGTTTTGTTTTTGTTTTTTTGTTTTTGTTTTGTTTTTTTTTTTGGCAGGGAAGGGGGATGTTTGTTTTCTTCCTTTATAAATTAACAGATATGATGTAATGAATTATTTTGAGAACTATGACTCTTAAGTGTTCTTGTCCTCCAACACAGCACATTTTTAGGTTTTTTCTTTTCTCTTCAACCAAAAATTATAATTCTTGTATAGTCAAACAAATATTACTTTTATTGATACTTTTTTAAATAACTTCTTTTTTTTTTTTCCACAGACGACATGAACAAGAAAAGCAAAACTGTGATGTTAGAGTGGATCTCCTTCAGAAAGAAAATGAACAGGCTCGCAATGATGTTGGTAGAATTACAAAAGAACTTGTCCTTAAGGTATATTACCATGTCACTTTGTTGTTGTTATTTTTTTTGTTCATTTGTTGTTTTGTTGTTTTTTTTTGTTATTGTTGTTTGTTTTTGTTTGTTTTTTTGGTGGGGTGGGGGGTCGTTGTTATATTCTTTTCTTTACAGGATTTTATCTTTTTATCCATACTGCACATTACACAAGTAGAAGAAACTGATAAATAAGTAGATAAAGGAAAAAAGGAACTAAGATTAATGACTAACTATATTATTATGTGATTAAATAAATAAATGAATGAAAAATTATATGAAAATATTTAGATTCCATTGTATTTGGTATAAAATGTTCGTATCATGTTTGTATGTTTTTAAGATGAAAGAAAGTGCTGCAAATGCTGATCTAAACAAGACCTTAACAAATGATCAAGCAACTTTACAGAAGAATATGGTTACAGTAGAAAAGCAGCTGCAGAAAGAAAAAGAGAAAGTACAAAAAAGGAAGACAGAAATGGCAGACATAATCAAAAAGGTAAAGAAGCATTACCTAATCCACTGTTAAATTTCTCTTTGTCTCTTTCTTTTTAGTACGCATTCTCTCTCTATGACACTGTTCCCTTTGAGGGTTGTTGTGCTTTGAACCTTATCATAAAACAGCTCTTGATCCCCTGCCAATCTACCTGCTTGTTTGGTTGTTGTTCAAAGCCAGTCTTCTGTGTCCTAGTCCCATCTTCTTGTATGTCTTCCTTTTATTCTCTGCCTTCCACTTTTGCTTCCTGAATATGCCTCTTGATCATTTCAAGGCGTTTGAAATGTGATCAAAGTATTTAAATCTGGTACAGCCCTATGTTTGGAGTACGGCTTAGCTTCAGATAAGTTGGCATCAAAATTAAAAAAGAACCCATTTGTTTCCAAAATTTAGTATCATCTCCGAGAGAGTGAAAAAGACAGAAAGATCATGTGTATGTAAACATATGAAGTGTATGAAGTAACTTGTTTTGTTGGATAGAAACATGGTTGACTCTATGAACATGTTGAATATCTTCCAGTGTACAATTTCATCCGAATCCATTCAATCTTTCACAGATGGATGACACAGAAAGAGCCCAGATCTCAAGTACTCAGACCATGCAGCAAAAGGACGCCGTAATTGCTAATTTGGAACTGCGCCTGAGCCAGACATCAAGAGATCTGTCACAAACAGAAACAGATAGGGACGGATTACAGTCGAAGATTGAACAATTGTCAGAAGATGTGCGCAATCTGAGCAGTGTCAATCGTACTTTGGAGAGCAAAGTACATGAGAAGGATCAACTGGTGAGGAAGACCATGGTGTCATGTCTGAATGTCATGTTATCTTTGGTATCTGTCTGCAAAATAACTCAATGGCATGTCTTCAAAAGTTGTAAGGCTGTGTCTCAAGGTCAGAAAAGTGAAAACAACCTGCAAAATAGGTCAATAGCATATTTTTAATCCACACAAATTATTAAATGGAATTTTGAATGCCTTAAGTTCACTGGATAGCATCATTAAACCAAAGTGAGATGTTATGAAATGTAGCAACCATGCTCTATTTTGTTCATATCTGTAAGTTTTTTAAAATGATTTAGGACAATAATTTTTCCACATTTCTTCATTGTCTTTCAATTTTTTTTTATTAAAACAGATAGATACTGAAGAGTTACATTTTAAAAAAGCTGGGATTTATCTTATGAATTTAATGTCCAAATGTCAAAATCATACAGAAGTGCTGTTAAGGCATAGTGTGAACTGATCAATGGTGTACTAATGCATGACAGTCATGTTGCTGTCCCTTTGACTTTAGAAATAGATTTTCTACCAGCAATGTTTCCTCTTTTTTTTTCTTTTTTTTTTTTTTTCTTCCCACTGGTACAGCCTATTTTCACATTTAACATTTTCTGCATTTTAAATGTAAAATAATCTAATGTTACATTAGCCCTCTTTTTGGTATAAATTTTGAGAAATCATTTCTCGTGTACTTGTCTCCTCAGGTTGAAGAAGAAAGGAGTCAAACAAAGCAACACAATGAGAAATTGACTTCTACCTCACAAAAACTAGAGGTACTTAAACATGAACAGAATTTACTTTTAGGGAATCTCACCTCTGAAAGGAAAGTTCAAGACAAACTAAAGGTAAAAACTTACTATCTTTTCTCATTATTTTTCATTTTCTCTTCTGGATTGTATATCTTGTTTTAATATCCTTGAATCTCAATGTTGCCATTAAAAAAAAAAAATCGATATATTTCCTTGCTTGAGATTGATCTTGCAAATTGTCCAACTACAATCTCATGTGAAAAAACAACAACCCATGCTTGTCATTTCATTCTGAGGTGGCCCAGTTTATGCTATCTAGTATGAACAAACAAGAATTAAATTAGGTTGCATTTAAAGAACCTTTTTCTGTTTTAGTTTTTGGTAGCTATTTTAATTCTCAACCATATCCTTCAAATCTTATTGAAGTAGTAACATTTGTTATGTTGTCCTTACAATGAAAATAAGACCACTGGTGACTTTTGTGTTAATTAAATATCAATGTTGAATGTTACTTGTGCTGTAGGTTTGTTAGGTTTATTGTTTTGCAGGCTTTTTTTATGACAAAATTGTTTATCGTTACACTTTTTTGCACATCTCATACACTTTTTTGTTTTGTCATCTATTGTTTTTGTTTAGGTTGTGTTTTTACTATACAGTTATGCACAAGTCATTTTGTGTCTCAATTTAATGTTTTTAATTATATTTTAGAGTAAGTTTTATTTCATGACTCATTGAAGTGATGCTGACACAAAGACAAAGACGTCATTTCCTTTCATTTTTATCTCAAAACCCATATGTTCAGGAGGAAATAAAAGAGCTTGAGGAAAGAGAGGAACGAGGAAAGAGCAAAATGGCTGAAATGGTGAAGGAAATGGACATGGTGCGAGGCCAACTGGTAGCTGCAAATGAAAATGTTAAGCAAGTAAAGGAGCAGAAGGAAGTTATTTTAAAAGGTATCATTCATCACTTTTTTCACATAAAAGTTAGAACTATACAAACCAACTTTGATTTTACCATTTTAAAGATCTGTATGAATTTTAATTCTGTGGTTACATCTTAAAGTAAGATCTTCGTGTATTCACATCAAAGAGTCTATCCTTATATATTCTTTTGTAGTAGGAAATATTCGTAGCTTTCTTCTACACACATTCTACTGCCTTCTATTTTAGATTATCATGATACATGCAGGCGATTAGGAGAAAAAGAATCGCAGTTGGTGGAAACAAAGAAACAAACTGAGGAGGAAATTATTCAAGTTCGCCATCAAACATTGCTTCAGAGCCAGGTTGCTGTGCAAGAAAGAACCAACACAGAAAGAGATGTTAAACAACTCAAGTATGCATTTCCCTATCCCTGCTTGAATTTGTAAAAGAAAGAAACTAAAGCCTCATTAATTAAACACATGGAAGATCCCATGTAGAATTTTTTGAAGGATTTAATTTGACTTTAGAAAAATGCTAACCCTTTTTAATAGAGAATGTCTTCTTTTGATGAAGATATTTAAAGATTTATCATAAAGAATAATAAACGTCATTGTTACTCAACCAGGAGAAATATGAATAATGTATAAACTAGAATAACATCTGTAAATATTTTTATTTCATAATTTTGCTACACCTTTTGACTTCTATTTGAAATCATGGTTGATTATTCAATAAGAATTCTTCTTCCATCATTGAAAGGGTCTTTGATTTTGATTTGTGACTGTCACTAGATTTTACCTCAAAGGTCTGAAGAATTATTTTTAATCTTTTACATGCACAAAGATGTCTGCATTTTATGTTTTATGTTCTAAAGCTGAAAGGATGGGGTTATTGTGCCTTTGAGTTTTAAATTAAAGAGCATACAAAACGATATACAGGTCAGAATAAATTTTTGTTTTATGTATTTTATGTTTTATGTTATAATTTTTAGTTAACAGTATATCTACAGTCTAGTTTGGTTAGAATCTCATATCAGCAATTACATGTATTTGCCTCTTTTCATCATTCACAGATCAGAAATAGAGAGGTTACAAGAAGAGATAGCACTTCGAAATGGCCAGGTGGCTCTCCTTGACCAGACAGAGTCAGACCTGCAAGATACCAAGAGGTGAATTATCATATTTGAATAGAAAAAAAGAGATCAACAACGCATTCACACACACATACACATACACACACACACACACACACACACACACACACAACAAAACAAAACAAAACAAAAACAAAAAAAAAGTTTAGACCCTACAGCCATAAATTCTACAAAATGTTAAAAATAAAATGTCTTACAATAAGGGTTGAACTCCACATAATCAAAACACTTTGAAAGTCATTCCATCTGCATAAAAAACGTCTTTTCATCTCCTGGACACGTCAGCTTCAGAAAACATTCAACCATTATTTTATTCTTAATCTTGAGGTGGATTAAAAACTAATTTATGTTTGTAAAAAAAAAAAAATGCTCAATCACAGCTTTACTCGTGAAAAAAAAAAAAAGAAAAAGAAAAAAGAAAGCACCTTTGAAAAAAAACATGATTTGATTTGCAACCAAACAGTATCTGCCAAATACCATGTACATTTTAACATTTTGCACCCCTCTCTAGGAAAGTGTCAGACTTGGAACGGCACATTGAGGAACAGAACCGGATATCTGCAGATTCAAAACTACTTATCGAATCTCTTCGAGCAGAATTGTTGTCGGCTAGTGAGGAGAAATCTAAGCTCCAGGACACCATTGCTAGGAAAGAAGTCAGCATTTTAGATCTCAAAGACCAACTTCGCAGTAGTGGTGAATCAACTGAAACCCAGGTTACTGAAATGAGACATACAATCGAAGGCATGCGATCCCATCATGATTATGAGAAAAAGACATTAAGAGAAGCTCTCAATAAGGTAAACATATATGAACATTTTTTTAGTTTTGATTTTCAATGTTTATTGTGTAGTCAGACTGTGACAATTGCTATATTAATATTGTAAACCTGAAAAGGGTTTCTTTGGATTATTGTGCACAAAATGAGATAAGTGGCCATTCCGAGGAGTAATTCCCAACTTGTTGCATGTTATTAAGAGAGAATGCAAATTAGAGAGAATCACCTAAGTTGTGTTGAGATTTTGAAAAAAAATTATATGGGCTAGGCTATGAGTTGTTGTTTTTGGGGGTTTTTTTTACGTTTCATTTTCTATACAATATTCATTGCAGGGTGGATTTCTTTAATTTCAGGACTCCTACCATCATGATTAGAATTTAATGCTTCACAAATTATGAAATACCAACAAAAGGCATAGACTTTGAACAAGCCATGATACTCCACAGGTGTAGATACCATACTAGACAACAAATCTCATTATAGATGCTATATTTGTATCATTCTATAGTCAGAGGCAGCTTTCAGTGTAGGAATTTGAATTGTTATGATGGCATAGTTTTTTATTATCTTTTCTGGTGTACTTTTAGCTAAGTTTTCAAAATGTTTGCTTGCATTCGGTGTGGGCCTTTAGATTGTAAAAATGTTTGCCTTTCATATACCAGTAAATTGTGATGGAAAAGACTGAGGTCAAGATAAATCTCCCATTCTTTCAACAGGTGGAAGAAAATCTCAAATCATCAGTTCAAGAAGTTCGTACTTTGATGGAAACTAGAGATCAGCTGACAGAACAAAATCGCACCCATGAAAGATCTATCAGTGACATGAATTACAAACTGAGTCATGAAGTTTCTTCAAGAAAGCTGGTTGAGGAGAAATTTGAACAAGTTCAAAATGCCTTAGATGAAATGAAGAAGAAAAGAGTTAGTAATACAAATCAAATTCATTTTGTATTAGAAGTATGCTGCAAAATATAGCACATAATATCTTTGGAAATGTAATTTTACATTTCATATTTATAGATTATAAAATTGGAATATTTCTACACATTTTTATGGAAATTGGTTATGAAATGTGACTTCAATTTTATAGAACAATCTGCAGCTTTTTGCTGATTAATTTATTATTAAGTAATAAAAATCTAAAATATTTCACAACTAGAGGAATTTTCAAGGAAGATTTTTTTCTGACCCCTTTTTAATTTTTACAAGGGTAAATTTGACAAGAAAGAGCATGCATTTTTGTTTAAAAGTTTGTCCAAGTTGAAGATTTGGAACTGATTTTTCAGTCCTTTATTTAAAACTTCATCATTATTATTGTCTGTCAATTTTATAGACATCTGCTGAAGAAAAATCAGAGTCAAGTCATAATGCTTTGAGGAAGTTAGAAACGGAACACAATCTCATGAAAGACAGATACAAGACAATGGCCTCCAAGGTGAAGGACATGGAGCTAGCTCTCAGTGTCAGTGATGGCACAGTTAAGGTTGCAGATGAAAAGGTTGAAAGTCTTAAGGTATGACTGTCATTTGTTTTGACAATTGTAGTGATAATTAAAAAAAAAAAAACTCTCAAAAAACAACACCTTAAAGTGTCCATTTTCAAAAGTATCTTCATCTTTGCAAAACAATTTCTGTTATGTTTATACTCTCATTGCACAGGCTGAACTCATCAGGCAGCAGCAGATGATGGAGACATTGAAGCAGCAATCTTCAAACAAGCTACGGAAAATGAACCTTGACTTGAGGCAGCAGATGTAAGTGCAGACATGTAAAATAAGATACAATATTGAAAATTAATTTGACTGGCTTTGTTAGATTGGCTTGATAATGAAATACAACAATTTCTATGCTGTCTGGAAATGTATTTAAAGCAACGTCCATTAATTTTTTATTGATGAAAGTATTTTTTAAGAAAATATGTTATACCCTTTTTCCCATTATTTCCTTCTTTATTTCCTTTTTATGTTAGAGAGGTGCATGATAAAGACAGTGTGAAGATCAACCACCAGTGTATGCAGCTTACAGGAGAATTAGAGCAGGCAAGAGAGCAACTTGCAGTAAAAAGCAAAGAAAATTTGAAGGTTTGAACCTTTACTTTTATACATTCATCACATCTTTTTGTCTTTCCACAATGTTTGTTTTTTGTTGGTTTTGTTTTGTTTTGTTTTGTTTTGTTTACAGTTTATTTTTTTCTTATTTTTGAAATATTGTTTCTTTGTATGATATTTATTTGCTTTCTTTTTGTTTTATATTTTCTTCTGTCAGGGTGTTATTCTTTATTTTTTCTTTTATTTTTTTTTTATTTTTTTTAAATGTAACATTTTACTGGGTTTTGATTTGCTTGGACTTGAGATGTTACTTCGGGGCAATTTTTCTTCTTGTTTATTTTTTCCCCATGTATGTTTCTTTTTTTTCATTGTCTTTTTATATGTTTCTTTTCTTTTCACTTTTGTTTTTCAGGTTGTGGTGAATGCTAATGTATTTGTAAGTTTTGTTTACTTTTGTTTTGTTTTTTTTATTGGCTTGTTTGTCTGTTGGCTGGTTGTTGTTTTTGTTGTTTATTTTTGGTTTGATTGTTGTTGCTTTTTTTCGGGGGAGGGGGGGGGGGGAGGGGAGGTGTTTTGGTATCTTTTGGTTTTGTTGTTTTGTTTTGTTTTGGGGGTTTTTTGGGGGTGGGGTTTTTATGGGTTGGTTGTTTTGTTTTCTTTTGTTTTGTTTTTGCTTTAAGTTGTTCTTTTTTGTGAGGTGAAAAAAGGGGGGGGGGGGTGGAGGAGGTACGGTGGGAGAGGGTGTTTATAGTAGAGATGTTATTATTGTCGTTCCATTTAAGTAGGATTTTTTTTTTCGTGGTTTGTTGGATGTTGTTTATGTTGATTCGTTTTGTTTGGGGTTTTTTGTTGTTGTTGTTTGTTTGTTTTTGTTTTTGTTTTTGTTTTTGTTTTTTTGTTTTTTTGTTGTTGTTTTTTTGGGGGGTGGGTTGGGGCGGGGTTGCTGCGTGGGTTGTTGTTGTTTTTTTTTGTTGTTTTTTTTTTCTGTTGTTGTTTTTTTTGTTGTTGTTTTGTTTTGGGTGTTTTGTTGGCGATTTTTAGTTTTTTGGCGTTCGTTTTTGTTTGTTTTTTTGTTTGTTTTTTTTTGTTTGTTTTTTTTCATTTTTTTTTCTTTTGTTTTGTTTTGTTTTTGTGTGGGTTTTTTGTTTTGTCTTTTGTTGTTTTTGTTTGTTTGTTTGTTTGTTTTTTGTTTATTTATTTATTGTACTTTGGTGGGGCGGGGAGGGGGGGGGGCGGATTGGTAGATTTTGGTGCATTTGTTGTTTTGGGGGTTTTATTAGTTACTTTTAAGCAGGGTAGGAGGTTGGAGAGGGATAACTCAGTTTTGTTTGGGGTTTTGTTGTTGTTGTTGTTGTTGTTGTTGTTGTTGTTGTTGTTTTTTCCTTTCCTTGTTCGTGTTTCTTCTTTGTCTGTTTGTTCTGTCTATACTGTTGCTCCTTCCGTTTTGTTTTTTTTAAAGTATGTTTGTTTGATTGTTTTGGTTTGGTTTGGGGGTTTTGATTTGTTTGATTTTGTTTTGTTGTTTTTTTTTTTTTGGTTTTGGTTTTTTATGGGTTTGTTTTTGTTTCTGGGTTTGTTTGTTTGTTTGTAATTTGGTTTGTTTGTTTTTTCCATTTTTTTAGGAGGGGGGTTCTATTTTGCTTTTGTTTTGTTTCATTTTTGTTGTTGTTGTTTTTCTCTTGTTTTGTTTGTTTGTTTGTTTTGTTGTTGGTGGTGGTGGTGGGGGTGGGTTTTTTCTTGTCGTTGTTTTATTTTTCGCTACTATGTCACTAGGGCAGACAGACTTACTTCCCACATAAAAAGGTATCGCTTCAAGGGATTCTCTTCGGCGTGCCACTGTCGTTAAAAGATTTTTATATTTATACACGTCGTCTGAGGATCGATTCCAAGCCCCCGAGGAGTCACGACTTCATCAAACATTGATTCGTTGGCTTTACACCTATCACATTAATTCCAACTCCAAGCCTCTCCAAGGCACCGTTGAAGAGTTCCGGTCGTTGGAGAAATTTGAATTCCATTAAAGAGACGACTAAGACGTCCTGACTGGCCTCCACCTAATGCACGGCCCTGGAGGCGTCCAAAATTGACACGCTACAATAAATCCCTGTCTTTGCGGGCCACCAAATGCTGTGGGGTGTCGCTCAACGCATACAATAAAATTAATGTTCCACGCAGAAGCAGCTGTCTTGGTGGTGAAGCTTTTTAGTTCCGGTTCCGGTGTAACACGAGAAATTTTCTCCCTACGAGGAATTCACCCCCCCCCCCCCCCCCCACACACACACACACACACAAGACGCCTGTCAAAAATAGCATTATTCCTTTTTTGTAAATATAGACAGTGGTGGCCTATGTTGACTGAGAAGGATGGGAACGAGTTTAATTGGTCTACTTAAAAGTATTAACAACGTCGAACAAAGCTGAAGTTTACGGTATGTGCACTACCTAGTCTTGAATGGGACATTTGTAGTAGGGTAAAAATTGTTTAAACATTTTCCCACCCACTTATGTCACCAGCACGTCACCAATGCCCATTGATATATTGATTTAAAACATCGTGGGCGTTGAATTAATTCTGGTCGTCACAGGTAACGAAAAACCATGCATCGAGGTGACACCTTTTGTCTAATTGATATTTTAGATAATGTAACTGTGTGCAAGCGATTCAAACGTCTACGGCAGATTTATCTTGAAGGAAGCTTTTTTTCTTTTTGGGAGGGGGGCGATGTTGTTAGATTTTGTGCTGCTTTTTTGGCGGGGGGGGGGGGGGAGGGGGGTGTCGTTTGCTTTTCAGCGTAGCAGTTGGAGTAAATACGACAATGGCCATACTTACTCAAGAGTAAAAAAAAATTACGCTAAAATAACTAGGGAGTAAATTTCTCTTCGACAGTAACTTTCTCGTGTTACACCGGATCAGTCCATCCTCCATTACCCTCACTTCCCCTTTCCTGTACAGTTTCCATCTGAAGCACTCCCCCGACCCTCCAAAATGGGACTAGCGGCCCCACTGGAAGAGGGTGAAATTAACCCTGTCTGTCCCATTTAGAGATTAGAACAAAGTGCAGATAATTATTAACTCAAAACCGGGTGAACGTCCTGCGATGGACTTTAGCTTTACACGTGGACATTATTAAAACTATATGGCCGGTCTCTCTCTCTCTCTCTCTCTCTCTCTCTCTCTCTCTCTCTCTCTCTCTCTCTCTATCTCTCTCTCTCTCTCTCTC
>JBBPCV010777497.1:0-10642 GCA_037974505.1 Plocamopherus tilesii
CTCTCTCTCTCTCTCTCTCTCTCTCTCTCTCTCTCTCTCTCTCTCTCTCTCTCTCTCTCTCTCTCATTCTTTCTCCCCAACACCCAAAATACCACTGCATTTATGTTTACTCAAGTTATCATGACTGCCATTGATAAAAAAAAAAAAAATCTCAGCAACCTTAAATTTAAATCAATAAGAAATATTCATTGATATTCATTCTTTTTCTTTTCTTTGGTTAGTATTGAGTATTGCTTATTGCTTATTAATAGGATTATTTACATGGAAAGCACCTTTAATATATTCAGAAATCCAAAATAAAGTCCAGAATGTGAAAGGAGGCAAGAGGAGCATTATAATAAAATATAATTTCATGCAGTTCCATTCATATGGTATGTTCGATATGTTTGGTACACCTACAATTCAATAATTCATTCAAGGAACTTTCTGTGACATCAATATTTCGTTTTGGTAAATTAGATATTAAAAAGGAGACAAACATACAATTTCAACTGTAAAAGAGTCTGCTTTCGTCGAGAAAACTTGTATATATGGGTAATGAAGAAGATTCAAGAAAAAAAAAAGCAATAAAAAGAGGGGGAAAAATAATCCACAGAATGCATGAAGACTGTAAAAGCATTGTCTCAAAAAATGTTTATTGAGTTTGTGTTTTGGCAGCTATGTAGTGTAGCTCCTTCCAAGTCCAAGGGTACATTGACAGTTTGGACATCAGCTAACCTTTGAATTAGATAGCATACTCGTAAGAGTCGGGGTTAGGGTACAATTTAGGACAAGGAATTGGATTCGGATCAGATTCAGGGAGAGTTGTACCAGTATGGTCCAGGAATATGCCTTGATTAGTCCGTCTCTACACTAACTGCTCTTACATGATAATTCAATGAGTTAGATATAATATGTATTCAATTTAATGAATATTCATAACACTAAGTTAACTGAATCATTGCTCATCAACAGCTTTGGAAACTGAGCTCTTTCTTTTAAAATGTGCCATCTGTCATGTTGGCTATAGAGAATATTTACTAACTTAAGATCTGATTAAATTGTATTGAAAAGTTTAGGATCAGGAGTATTAACTATTTTCTCATCATCTTAGAGTAGTATTTGTAGTATTCATTTTTTGTTTGTTTGTTTAACTCCAGCTAGTTTTATATAGATTCAAATTCATTTTGTTTTTAATGATTTAAATTTAATGAAATGGCTTTTGTTTTCATTGTTTTTATTGACGGGTATGACTGTTTAGGGGGGCTTTCTTTGTCATTTTATTTTTGTTTGTACTAATTTTATCTAGTTGTTGGAGCTGTTGTGGGTGTTTTTGTTTGTTTTGTTTTGATGTTGTCTTTTAATGTTTTTGTATGGTTTATTTGTGCATTGCTTTGTAATTTTTGTTTATTTTATTTTTCAGTTGTATTGCTTTGTTTTAAATGTTTTGTTTCTCATTTCTTTGTTGTTGGTTTTCTTTTGTTTATTGGGTTTCATTTTCTTATTGGTTTTATAGTTTCATTTGAATTTGTCTAAGTTTCGTTTTTTGTTTTTTATGCTGGCTTTTTTGTTTGTTTTTTTGCTTTATTTTTTTTGTTTTGTATTTTTGTTGTTTTGGGATTTCTTTTATTCTGGTTTGGAGTTTTGGGGTTTTCTTGCTCTGGGTTTTTGTTTGATTTATTTATTTATTTATTTATTTATTTTTTATTTTTTTATTTATTTTTTTTTTTTTTTGTGAGAGAGGGAGGGCTGGTCGTAGCTTTTTTAAATTATTATTATTATTATTATCATTTGATTGTTTGGGGTTTGTTTGTTTTTGTTTTGTTTTTTTGTTGTTTTGTTTTTTGTTGTTTTGTTGTTTTCTGGGTTTTGTGTGTGTGTGTGTGTGTGTGTGTGTGTGTGTGTGTGTGTGTGTGTGTGTGTGTGTGTGTGGGTGGGTGGGGTGGAGGCATTAGGTTGCCTGACTTTCTATACATCTTTTTGATATTTTTACGAAGAAGATTACATATTGTCATAACACTAAGATTCTAGTTATTCTAGATATTCATAGTCATAGGGCTGAGTACTTTCATCCTGGCACCTATTGTAGCAATTGCTCTCACAGCATGAGATGAGATTTCATTGTTTATATTTTCCATGTCAAAGTCCTTGTGATGAGCTGTCATTTCTTTTATTTTCCATATCAATGTCGACCTCATCACAGGATCTGGTATGAAAGGATTGTTTTATGTTATCTCATTGATTTCACTGATCACCATTTGAAGCACGGAATTCACTTTGTGTGGCACTCACCTAATCATCATCAATGATTGTTTTTGTTTAGTTTTTAAGGCTCATTTCCGTATATATGGAAGATTTTATGAAGTTCACGTAAATAGTTTTCACAGTCTTGGTAAACAACTTTGTGTTTCCTCTTTATCAACAGGGACATGAAAATGTTTCATTCATGCTGACAAAATGTTAATTTACACGGCGTGTTAAAAGTTTGATTTTAATATAGCAGACACAATTTCCACCATATCAACATTTGTTTTAACAGTCCAGAAGTACCAACTGTTAAACTAACCATCAATATATAACCATCAATTATTTTCATTTTTGACAGATGAGGATTTTGTATACAATATAGTTGTAGGATGAAATTCTAAGGAGGTGACATTAAATTTCTGTATCAAATTAATTTGCTTTATAAGTATGAGTCCTATATATACTAAAGCTTCCCTTCTCCACTCCTTTTTAAAGGCCCCTAAGCCCCTTCTTGTGCTAAAATAATATTTTGCTAGAATGTAATGGAGTTTGTGCTTGCAAATAAAGAAAAACCATAGTTATGTACCCCAAAATGAACCCAGTAACTGTCACAAAAAATTTTAGATTTTTCACAGGCGTTTGATAAAGAAGACCACTGTGGGCTTTAAATAAAACTAAATAAAACTTTATGGAATACAAGACACACCATTCTATTGGACCCAATCATTTCTTGTAGAAATAACTCAAAAAGTCATACATGTAGGAGAAGGAACAGAGTCAAGTCCCAGACCTTTCATGTGAAGAGTATCAAAGGTTACAATATTAAGTCCACTTTCTTTTTTTTATATATATACAATCTAAATGTCATCAATCAAAAATTTTCAGAGGGAACCAACATTACACTATATGTATTTGCTGATCATATCCCTTGTATACAGAGAAATAAACATATTGATGATTGTAAAATACTCCAAAATGATCTTAATTTCAATAGGAAAAGGAATGAAAATGGAATTTCACCAAGAAAAGTGCCAAGTAATCAAGATATTAAATGAATTATAGCAATAGAATGCAATGGAAAGACCGGCACAGAACCATATGCAAGAAAACAAGGGGTCTAGTCTTAGTCGTTACAACAGCTGACAAATAGTAAAAATGAGTAGTCTTATTGTCAATGTGTCGAAAAGTAACCAACAAGTATTTCGATGTTAGTTTTGTACATCTGATTTTCTCTTTAAAACCGCTAGTCTGCTAGCTTTCCTAAAACAGATCAGTGGCTGTCCACAAAATGTGTGACAAAACATATCCAAGATCAGTCCTAGAATAGAGAAGATGTATCCATTGTCAAAAGCAAATAGAGGATACAGAGAAAGTACAAAAAATGCAAGCAGATTTGTAACTAACAATTCTAACTTTACGCCAGGTAACACAGAAATAAACATGAAAAAATTGCAGTGGATCTCAAGTAATAAATAGCAAGAAAGAAGGTTGCAACAGTTTTCAAAGCAACATTTTAACTGCTTGAGTAAATTTGATATGAAAAGTAGTAACATAAAATCAGGAGCTCTCACATTAATATTGCCATCTTCAAATGATGATAGTTACCTATATCCATGCTCACTGGTACATTCAGATCATGAAATAAACTCCCCTTTCAAGTGAAATACAGAGAAGGTACTGAAGATTTATATATAATATTAAATTTACACAGCTGCAATCAAAATGCTATAGCTAAGTTTCAAGGCATTGACAAAAATATTAATTTCACTTGCGTTTGTGAGCTATTCTAATGACTTAAATACTTATACTAGAATAATAGGAATATTTAATTCAGAATAATGGACACCATTTTACAAATTGAAGACCCAAGTTGGTTGTCTTATTCCAACAATACATTTGTATTAGTATCAAGCAACATAGTTTTGATGGGGCAATAATACATAAAATTGTATAGCCTTAGACTGAGACTTTTGTTCTCTAGATTAAAGCTATATTAAAAATGGAGCATATAAATATATCTCTAATTTTTACATAGAGAAGACTCCTCAAAAGTATTATGTAAACAAAAGTCTACTATCTCAAGAGTACTAAAAAAGCTCTATCAAATTGTTGAATGTGTTCCTTGATTATACCTTAAAAGGGCATGATCATAAAAGCCAGCATGAGATGCAACCTATTATAGGCGTGATGGATCACCACTATATACTGATTTAAAGTTCCATTTCCTTTTAAATGCACATAATTTTTATACACACTATTTGTTAGAAAGGTTGTGAAACATGATTAGAATGAGATGACTAGACAGCAATGCTTTGGATTACAGCGTTTGTTCTCAGAGCGGTTCACATGACTTGATAGCAGTACTTGGGATCTCAGCTTTTGTTCTCATACTTGTTTCATTCACTCTGTGTTTCACAATCTCTCTATTTTTACATGCATTCATTTTATGGACAAATAATAAGAAACAGATAAACTGAAACATAATTTGTACTTAAGAGTATAAATATCTATTTCTTTATATATTAATAAATGCAAAAAATACCTAGAGAAGTTAAGTAATTCAAAGTTTTCCATGAACTTGGCTGAATGCATTGAAATTTGACATTCTATTTTATTATATTGTGAAAAGTACAGGTGCATCACTAAAGACAAACATTAAGTGATAAATATATATTTTTTCACCAATGGAAATGTTGTTTCATCATATAGTTATGACAACACAGTGAATAATAAGAAATGTATCTTGTAAACCTATAATGCAACACACATGAAAAAAAAATAATAAGAGGAAGCCCCTTAACCTTAAATCTACTGTAAAATCCTATTGTAAAATTGAAATCGTAAACATAATGTTACAAAGTGGACAATAAATAAATAAACTGAATTAAAGAGACTTTTACATTCATCCAACTTCAAGCAAGAAATGTCAACATATACTTTTACATTAACTAACAATGACTTTGATTTGCCTTTCATTACCATCAATATTAGACATCCGGCGGTGGCAAGTCATCCCAGGAAATCATTGAAGATTTGGCTTATGACATTCTTCAAAAAGTTCCAGTAGATTTCAACCTTGAAGAAGTGCAGGTGATTTGCTGTCTTTACTTTTTCAAAGGAGATTTACATCAACACTGGTTTTACCTAGTAGCTTTGTTCACCACTTCTTTTGTCCTTTAATAAATCAGTATTATAATCATTATCATTGATATTTTGTGTTATATTTTCTGTATTTTTGAATGGTTCGAGGAACCAATGACTGCAGGTTTGGAGGGCTAGTTTACAAGTGTGTGTGTATGTTTGTGATAGGGGTGGTGGGGAAGAGTGGAGTTAGGGATGGGGGATGGGTGGGGGGAGGCGGGGGAGATGGTGCACTGGCGACTTTTTGTTTATAATGATGCTGTTCTTTTTTGTTCTTTTTTTTTTTTTTTTTCTTTGGAAGTTAAGTTTAAGAATTGTTCAGGATTTTGTCTAGAGTAATCTACTGGTAAATAGCATTAAATAGTAAATAAATACAGTAAATAGCATAAAAAAAAAGAGTAAGTGGGATTGGCAGAAGGAATGAAAGTAATCCTCCCCCCCACCCGAAATTTTTCGTAATTCATTCAAGCTCATGTTGGTATAGTTATCATAAATATCATTTATCATTAACATTCTCATTTTTTTTTAAAAAAAAACCTTTGTTAAATAGTTAAAACATGTTTGCTATTGTTGTACCTTTCATGCATTTTTTTTCCGTATGTTATTATTATGTATTTAGTCTGCTGTAACAACAAAACAATCTGCCTCTTTTTCGACAATAAAATGTATCTTATCATATCTTATCTTATCTTATTTATAACAAAATGTATTAAAATTTTCAAAAAAATCCCTGTGCTTTGATCTTGTTCCCCTATTCATATCTTATCTCCATTTACAACATGCACGTAATGACTGTGTGGTTTTCACCATTTTGTCATTCCTTCTACTTCAACATTAAGCGTTCACGTTCCAACGCTGTCTCAATTTCTACGCTGAAAGCGTACACGTTTTCTAAATAAAATCTTTCCATAAGCCCATTAGTGGTTATTGGTTGCTGTTACATTTCAAGTTATCTCTATGAAACTTCTCTAAATGAGCATCACTGTATCTCTATCAAACCTCCCTCGGCGGCATCAGTTTATAAGATAAGATAAGATAAATTTTATTGTCCAAAAAGAGGCACATTGTTTTGTTGTTAAAAAAGAGAGAGCAAAAAAAAAACGACAAACAAATTTGTAAAAAAAAAAAAAAAAAAAAAAAATCTATGAAACCAGGAGGATGACAGCAGGACCGAAAGCTGTTATCCATGGCGTCTCGCTCAACTTATCAGCACTACAGTCAAACGTCATCCCGTGAAAGGAACATGTCGCAACAAGGACAACAGCTCAAGTCAACCAATCACTGATGACCTCAATTGATGGTAGGCGATACATTGTATGGCAATGTAATAAAAGAAGATACTCATATTACCTCCGCAGGCCGAATAATGAGATAAAGAAAGGCAGTACAATTGATAGTAAGCACAGATAGGTGGCTTTATTCGACCTGGACCCAAAAAGGCGCCATTGTTTATAGATGGGAATGACGTATGTGGAAGAAATAAATATCCTTAATAAAGTAGTAGGAGTGCCAGAGAGTAATTAAGAAAGTGCTAACAAATGGACTTATTTTAGAAAGCATACGTACTGAAAGTGTCTACTGCTAATTAAATCCTAAAGGGTGTAGACGTATGATTATTTCATAGACAGCTCATCCCGCATTTAAGAACATGCTCACAAATGTGTATTGAACTACAGGATTCGCTAAAAGAAAACCTAAAGCCTAATCCTGGTTCGGATCTGCTATAGCCAAGAAAGCCCTAAAGTGGGTCAGCCCTGAAGTGGGTGTTCAAAGGAAAGAGAACATGAAAACGTCCATGGAGACATGGAGAAGAAGTGTCTGTGGAGAGGGAGGTGAAGGACTGGACTTGGACATTGGTGAAGTAAACACGCTAATCCTAGACAGAAATCGTTGGCTTTCATTGTGGTCGGCTTTATGTGTTGCTAAAACATTCCAGAGTATTTGCTTTTAGTAAGCAACTGGCCTTGGTAGGAGGAGACCTAAAACCTTGTTAGGAAAGACTCACAAAGTAAAACTATAAACTATTCACCAAGACTATACACTGCACATCAATGGCTATAGATTCTATTTTTTTAGACATTATGCATGGATTGAACCAAATTGTTAACGATAGCAATAGGGATAACAATATATTAGATAATATAATATTCCTAGCTTCCAACCAGCCTGTAGTGAAATATGCCCCTATTTTCCACACTTAAGTGATAACGATGCTGGATGTATTGCAATGATATTAAATCTAGACACGTAGTAAATCTTGAGCAAGAGAGCTCCTGGTAGCAATACGATTCCTGCTTTGCTCATACAACCTTGAAGTCGATCGAGGCATATGGTGCTATATAATATTGTAACAACTGACTTGTATCATTGTATTGCTGTCTATATTGTAGTAAGGAACAGACTTGTTTACGTTGGATGGTTAAATGTACTCACGATTTGTGTATGCCGCGTGTGTTTGAATTGTGAGCGACGTGTGTGTCGGTATATACAGGGTCGGTGTGTGTTGCTTGGTATGTGAGGAGGGATGTTTACTTGGCCGACTTTTATCCTTCTAGAGTATGGAAAGAGTGAGTATATTCTAGTGGCAGTGTTGTATATTTTAGATAGTATGGAAGATTGGTGAAAGAGGGAGAATATTCTCGATGCGCTGTTTACCTACATAAGATCTGGAGAATGTGAGAGTAATCAGTGCAGTTATAGAGCGGTCAGTGCAGTGAGAGAGTAGTCAGTTTGTCAGTCGTGTAGTCAGTCGTTCAGTCTAGTCAAAGCATTGTGATATTATATTAGTTTTATAACGTGTATCCATTATCATTAAAGTTTTTATTCAAATTTAAAAATCAGTGAGTTGTAGACTTATTTTCTTTATTGAACCCGCGACTAAGGTGACAATAGGAACTATAAAGGAATTACCCATATCAAGCTAGGGCTAGTTCTTCAAACCTCTGCTCCAATTTCAAGTCGTGACAAATATGATATTTGGAATAACATAAAAACACTAAGAATTATTAAGCAATGTGCTATCGAACCTCATCATCAGTTTCAATACTCATGCCTCCACAAGAGATCTTAATGATTAGCACGCATAAAGAATAAACACATTTCAGAAAATGTTTTATGAGAAAATATATCATTTGTATAAATTTACAAAAAATGTCCCTTTTTAATAGGGCACTCACGTCACCGAGGCTGTCGCCTCGAAATCCTCTTATGGAACATTTGTGAGTTAACCTTTTGGATCTGCATAATGATTTAAAGAAAAAAAACAACTTTTCCATTACACTCCTTGAAAAATCTGTTCCTGTTCAAAAGCAGAAATTACACCAGATGTCACCATATACGGATGCCAACAAAATATCGGAAAATCTAAATGAACACTGAGTCAATGACCGTATAAAAATGTACTGAATGATGAAGTTATGAACAATAGAATTAGTTGATGCGTTCAGCCGTTTATTTCAGGCTTTTTTAAATCAGGGTAAAGTGCAAAGCAACATCAACAATGCAAATTATACTGTTTCCTTTTTAAAGGAGATAGAAGTAAATAAAAAGAAATACAATAAAATCCCACTCTATTATCCCCGAAAGGAAATTATATTTTGGTTTTTACCGGAAAACCGAGCGTCAGCCGCAAGAGCAGCTCCGCAAACGTAGGCAACTTGTGTTAAAAACCTTGCCCAAGGGTTTAATCACAGTGTCCCCAACGGGGGCTTTAACACACAACCCTTCAGTTGCGAGTCGAAAGCGCTACCGCTGAGCCACTGTGACCACAGAACATTTTAATTTAGACTTTTCCATAATGTTTTGTATACTTCTAGAACACATCATCGACAGAAGCGTGGTATATCCTTAAGAAATAAAAACAATAAAAACAAACAAAACATGACTAAACAACAGGGACTGACCATACGCTACACAACAGGGACTGATCATACGCTACACAACAGGGACTGATCATACGCTACACGACAGGTACTGATCATACGCTACACAACAGGGACTGACCATACGCTACACAACAGGTACTGATCATACGCTACACAACAGGTACTGACCATACGCTACACAACAGGGATTTAGAGTGGCTAAATCTTTGAAGCTCAATTAGATAAACAAAAACAACGACGAAAGATATCAGCGAAAGTTTAAATAGCAAAAGACAAGTCGATGCCCTATCAACTTTTACATTTCTCGAAAGTTTAAATAGCAAAAGACAAGTCGATGCCCTATCAACTTTTACATTTCTCGGGGGATTTCCATGTAAACAGAAATTATAACGGTGATGATAATGATGGTAATGATGGTGATAATGATGATGACGACAACGACGCTTTAATTCCCTAAGCTGTTTATGAGCGGTTCATCACAGGGGTAGGGAACTGTGAAATGTTATAAACAAAGCTTAAAAATAATTATGCAAAGTATACATTATACATGTTCTAAAAGGGGATTACACGACATAATATAACGTTGAAAAGGCGTAAAGTGTGAAAGCATGAAATCCATCAATACAATGCCTGTGACATAATGAAATAAGATGGTTACGTGTACTTAAAAAGTTGCGGCTCAATGTCAAAATGGATCATTCTTAAAGATATGTAGAACAAGGGCATTAACTCGTAAAGAAGAACTCATTGACACCATGGTACTCTACTAAGACCCTATAAATACTTTTAATCCATTATTTGACAAAAACAACCAGCGAAATACTATTCTAAAAAAAAGTTCCCCTCATGCTGAAACCATGATTGATCAAGTTGTTTTGGACACATTTCAGGCACGACAGTAACAAACCCGCAAGCAAAGCCTAGAAGTCATATTTCACCCAATCCAGACATAGCAAATTATAACGACAATAAACATTAATACCCTCACAGTGCCAAATGGGGACCTGAATCCCAACCAGTACCATCATCAAGAGCTTAAGTCTGAAAAAAAAATCGTTCCCACTTGCATCCACACACCAAAGACCATGGCCAATGAGGAAATCCACTAAAAGTTGACGAGATGGTGCCGAGGCGTCCCACTCAGTTGACTAGGAAATATGTCTAGTCAAGTCACTGGCGAGGCAGCTCATGCATATAAATACAATGTTTAAATCGTTCTAGCAGCCAGAAGAAAAAACCCGTTAAAACACGATCACCAAATCGGCAAGTGTTTTGGGAATTAATTCGTTTTCTAAACTGGCGACCAATCTTATTTTACCGTTAGCGGTCGCAACGAACAGCGAATCCCTCGTCTCCAACCCATCCCCCCCCCCACCCCCCAACCAGCAGTG
>JBBPCV010777608.1:0-10638 GCA_037974505.1 Plocamopherus tilesii
CTAGATCTAGCATCATTGCATGGATGCTGTACTGTGTGTGTGTGTGTGTGTGTGTGTGTGTGTGTGTGTGTGTGTGTGTGTGTGTGTGTGTGTGTGTAGGAGAGGGACGTTTGGCTTCCAGCGAGGCGTTACCTTTTACCTGTTAGGAAGCCAGGAGGGAGGGGTTGGTGGGAAGGTCATTGTATTGATATTACATGTACTATACTACTGTCTTGTGCATGGGTAGGGCAGAGGGAGGCGGGTGTGTTTGGCTTTCCATGAGATATGAGCCGTTTGGAGGTGGCCTGCATGCATGGCATGCATGGAGTCTATTCTGTCATTTTTATGCAGCTGATTACCACCATACTGATGTCGTTACACATAGTTCTTACTAAAATTATGTCATTATAATGAGGTTTTTATTACTAGTGATACATAAGGAAAAAATTGGGACCTAGGCGTCATGTCTCTATTCATAGAATGTCGTTAAATCCAATGTTGTTATAGATAGGTTGCATTGTATTTCTCTTTCCACACTTTAGGCAGACTTTTTATACTCCATGTAGTCCATGCACAAAACAGACAAAGGTAGATAACATTTACATGGATAAGCTGCGAGACAATGATCCCTTCTAGGTCAAGTAAGTTACTGTAAGTCATAATCTTTTTAACTTTCCCTTCCCCTTTTTACTGTGTTATGATTAGTGCTACATTAGGTGTTGTAGTTATATATTATATATACTGCTTGAGTATATTAGTCTAAAGCTGTTCTATGTATGTCAAGGCAATGTAGATCCTTACTTTGGACCTACAAAGCATTTACAAATAAGTAAATGAGGCCCTTTATTATCTCTCAGGGAGAATTTTTTCTAGGGTCTATTCCGAGGGGAGACCTGAATAAACAAGGCATCAGCCGCAGTGCAGCGCCACTTACGTGGACAATAGGGGTGAATTTTATTGCTTAAGGAAGAAAACCAGATGCCGAAACAGTACACGAAACCGTGACTCCCCAGGGATTCAATCTAAACCTTTTCCTAGAACCCAAGTTAATAAAAATAAATTTGAAACCTTTCCTCACGAATTCTGCACCATGTCTTAGTCTAAATGAAAACTGACATACTCAGTTAACTGAGTATTCTTGAGACTGCACTGAAAAGTAACTAGACTACTAGTATTTAGATGTTAAATTTGAACATTTCAGTTTCTGTATCTTTACTGTATTTTACATTGATTAGAAGTTATTCTACGATCTAAAATTACTAGGGAAAAAATAAATACAAATGACTATCAACATTTGAAGATGGTAATGTAAATGTTTGAGCACCAGATCTCATATAGTTATTTTTCAATTTGAAAACTTCAATTTCCTTGGTCATTAATTGCTTTAAAAAGAATGGTAACCTTATTTCTGGCTCTTTATTCTTTGAGGGGTTTCTAATGCAATTTGTACATATTTATTTTGTAATATCCTGTGTGCGGTTATAGTGGTTGGTTACAAATCAGCTTGCATTATTTATTTTTTTTTTTTTTTCTTTGGTATTTGTGTGGATCCCGTACAAAACTCCACAATCTAGGACTAATTTTACAAATGTTTTGTAGTACATATCTTTAACATGTTTTGTGGACAGTCATTGTTAGGTTTTAGGAAATCTAGTAGACCATAGGAACTTATATGCTATACATCGAAAGGTAAAATGGATGTCAACAAAGAAACATTTTCCATTTGCTTTCTTACCTATTGCATGGTTTTCGGTTTTTCCATTGAAGTTTATCATCTATGATAACACCTAAGTATTTTGCACTATTCGTAGCTCTTCATGTTTGCTTAAGCAGGCAATAGTGTGATTCTGTAAGCTTCTTTTTATTTGATACTTTAAATGCTTGGCATTTTCTGGGTGGAATTCCATTTTCCAGTTTTTTTTCCTCATTTCTGGAGCGAGATAAGATCATTTAGTAGCATTTTACAATCATCAATATCTTTTATTTCTCCATTCAGCAAATAATCTCATTTAATTTTTGTCTATTCTGTGCACAGTCTCTTACATTTCTAAATCTTTCCTTGATGTTAGTAGAATTGTGGTGTTGTTAAAACTCTTCAGGTCATTATTCAATGTTATTGGGAGTGTTGTTGTTGGTCTTCCTTTTGGTCTTTTGATTTTATCCATGAAATAGAATGCCACTGCTTTGTTTGCAGGAATTTCAGGGTTATGCCTCAAAATGTGTCAAAAAATGCTCAAACTAGCTTGCAAGATTTGGATGAAAAGGGGAGTTTATTTACATCTTTTATACAGCGAGTTGTTTGTTATTTTTGTAAGGTAGAATATGCCTAAAACTCTTTGATTCCTGTGGAATGCATATCATTTATCTTCCTCCATTTTAGTCAATACCCATGTGCCGCAATTGTAGATGTAAAGCAGAATCGATTTGATCAGAGAATTGTGTAGTTTTATTCTTGTTGTCTGTTTTGTTTTTCTGATTTTGCCACGTATGCATCATAAAAAATAAAGTGGACCTAATACTGTACCCTTTGCTACTCCTAAGTTACTTAGATGCTGAATGCATTTATTGGAGAAAGAGCAGTTGAAATTGATGCAGTATGTCATACACACATACTAGTAGAGAGATAAACCTCATCACATCTCCCTTCTTCTGACTCAGGGCAGACCACCAAGGCAGCTTCTCTGATTTGTCCTTGAACTGGGTCAAGGAAACAGGACGAACACAACTTGACATCAAAATATGTGGGATCTTCCTCTTCAGCTCTTTTGTCTCCAGAGCTTAAAAGATCTTCTAGAAGCCTTGAAGTAGATGTATATGGCTCTGTAGAAAGAGGAAAAAAAGGTTTGCCAAGTTTTGTTTTATAATATTCATAAAGCATAATTCATTGTGAACAATAATGAATAATGTCAAAACATTGGTTTGTTAAGAAAGGAAGATAATAGAATGATGGGAAGAAAAAGAAATAAATCTTCATTTCAATAATCAATATTTCTTTTGAGGAGTAACACAACCTGGCAGCCTAGAGAAAATCCCAAAAGTCAGTGATTCTGTATAACAGAGGGCCTACATCATAACCAACTGTGTTTCAATGCCAGGTCTTCGAGAAATGGTATAAAACATTCAATTTACAAAAGGACATATACAATCCATTGCAATACGTCCAATGCAATCCCACAAGGTCACTAAAGAAGCAGCTTGGTAAAATCCATGCCACACACAGCATCTCCATATTTCTTTCAATCAAATCACTCAGGCTCACCTAGCACACAGCCACAACAGCCATACAGGATAGACTGAAAGTTTACACCATACAAGAAGTGGAGGATTTCCTCAGACTCCTTCATGGAATGCTATCACTCTTGTAATTGCTGTTACCCTAATTATCACAATGTATTGAGTTGATAAGAAAGTAAATCACATAAACAAACTCTTCTCAGGCTAAACCAGTTCCTGTTTTATTGCAATTTCAGCATTTACAATAACATCACACTCAAACTGTTCAAGTACCATATATTATGAAAGTTCGCAATCCAATTTACTTTTTTTTAAAATAGCAATCAAACTTCTTTCTAAATATTGGAAATTCGTCATGCTATCTTGGGTCTTTCAAAACAGCTTGGAACCTGGGTGACACTTCTGCATTATGACATATCTACAATGAATAGGTGCAGATTATACTTTTATGGAGAAAAAAAATCTCACACTGGGTCTGGTATTGGCTCTAGAGAAAATTCTTCACTCTAATACAAAGCTTATCTACATGTCATATACAGTCCTTATTACTGTAATAAAATCAATTCAAATATAGGGCATGTATATTACAAAACAGTGCTGTCATCTATAAGTTATTGTGCAGATAGCTGAAGTTTATTTCATATGCAAGTTTATTATATTCAAGGTCCACTGAAATTAAAATGGAAGTAAAAATGGACACAGGTAATTAAATCATATTCACTTTAAAATATTTCAACTTACTTCTTTCATCAACAAAAAGCCTAACAGGGCTTGAGAAATCTCCCTCAAACTTTGAATTCTTGATTTTTACCTGTGGTGTGGATGAAAGTAATTACCTATAGTATATTATTTTTCCTGATAAGAAACAAGAGCAAAAACAGGACATATGGAAATGATAAATATAGTAAAGATGATGATGATAATAATGATAATGAAAATGAAATAATAATAATAATAATAATAATAATAATAATAATAATAATAATAATAATAATAATAATAATAATAAACACAACTATAAGAAGGTTTAAGACAAACGTTTTCACTATAGCTTCAGAACCAAATTACATGTAATGAAAAAGAAAATAATTACAGCAAAATATGAAAAATGATATACTTTTTCTAATATGAGAATTTTAATAATAATGGATGTAGCTGGGATTTTCCTTATTTTCAATTTGTGTTACTTTTTGACCAATAAAGTCATTCACCTCAACATGAAAAACAATTAAGAATTGAAAAAGGTCCAGGCATTCCCATTCAAGAAAAACCACAAAGCAGGTGCTGTAAACTCTATAATTTGACCAAAGTTAATAAAACACTTTTTATATATATGTTTGGTTTAAGCAAACAGTTTATTTTTGCTCTCTATTTGTTGTTCTTTCCATATTGAGCATTCCCCTGTGGTCTTTTCATCAATCATTTTGTATACCATACTTCATCCATCCCACTCTCCAGTTCTCAGATTCACCCTCTTACTCAGCCTCAGACTCAATGATAATGCAAAGACAATTTTTGGAAATGTCTTCCTTCAACAGACCTCTTTCAAAATGTATACTTAGCTACAAAAATAAACAGGATCTTATTAATATTGGCAAAAAGCACAAGTGCAATGAGCAGTAGTATTGCATTGCCAGAAGAGCTGAGATTTGAACCCATACAGCCTTCTGAGAGATAAATTACATAAGAGTGATCGACTTGCATGGGTGGGAAATTCAAATATTAATATTATTTTTATTTATTTTACCTGAAAAATGTAGTGGTTGAGAACTTCTATCTGTCCAAGCTGGTCCTCCTTCACCACAATTTCACAATTCTCTTTCACAAAGTTGTGAGGAATGGTGTAATCTGTGGTCTAATCAGATGGAAGGGAAAAATAGAGGATAGAACTGACTTTAACCATCCCTTTTATATTCTAGATTAATTGACTGGTAAATCAGCAGACATGACTTGAAAAAAGTATGGAGTGGACAGATATTTGTTAACCTTGCCAAAGTCTCATGAAACTTTAGGCCAAAGCCTTTCAAAATCAGTTTAACTCTTTATCTAAAAGGGTTACATCACAAAAGGTGCTGACCTTACAGATTTCTCTATTATGTTTATTTACAGGAGTATTACCAAGATCACTGCTGCCCCAATCCTATATTGCTTAAAATTGTTTTGTTCTACAACTTTTACATCTGCAAGCCTTGGGCTATATCTTCATCAATATTCAGCCACAGTAAAACTTGAGTCTGTTATTTGCTTCACATAAGCAAAAAAAAGTAATGCGTCATAAGCTTGTTGATTCAACAGACAGATTTTGAGTAAAAATCTAGGTCTGTTTAATTTGCTGGCAGTGGAGGTGTTAAAGGATTTGAATGTATGGCAAGCTATACATCTGTCACTGGCATATTATAGACCTGCCACGGACTGTGTGTGAAAAGTCTGTATCCTTATATTCAGAGAAAAAAAAAATCCAGGAAATAAATGTCAGAACCCGAATGCATTCTCTGTTAATCACTTGTATGTTACTATTTTTACTATGGCGCAGTGGCTGAGACAGAGAATGATTCCCTCTCTTGAGACAAACACATGTCCTCACTCAACTCAGGTGTGTGAATGGGTAGCAATTTTTGTAATCAGGGAGCACACCTTGCTGCACTATAGCAACCAAACATTGATTTGTTATACAATCAATTTTAGGATTGTTTATACAATTAATTTTAAGATTGTATTATTATCTTGTGTAATATGTACTATTCTATATTTAATTATATAACTTGAATTGTTATTATGATAATGACGTAAGCAGAAATACAATTTTTATTTTCCTTTTTTTTTTCTTTTAAATCTTCGTTAACCAGAGTCTGACTCTCTTTCTTTCTCTCTCACATATACATACATACATACACACACACACATACATACATGCATACATCATACATACATACATACATACATACATACATACATACATACATTACATACACACACATACATACATACATACACACACACACACATACATACACACACACACACACACATACTTACATACATACATACATACACAACACACACACTTTCTCTCTCACTCTCTCTCTTCCCCCCTCCCCCCCCTCTCTCTCTCTCTCTCTCTCTCTCTCATTCAACACACATACACACACACACACACACACACACACATACACAAACTAGATACACATACACACACTTAATTTTACAGTGCTAGCTGAGTAATGAAAAAAAAATCAGACTTTTAATGGGCGGAAGGCCAAATTATTACTGAACTGAGAGAAATTCTGAAAAATAACACCAATACATATTTTGTTGGGTTTTTTGTTTTTTGTTTTTGTAAATCTGATTGAAGACATCGCTCTTCCTACATTTACCACATTGTCTTCACAAACCATTCTTCAAACTTCCACACCTACACATGAAGATGTTAACTTTTATCTATTAAAGCAAATCAATATTAGCCAAAAACTTACAATGTTTTGCCAATCTTTTACAACAAATCAATATTAGCTAAAAACTTACAATGTTTTGCCAATCTGATAAGAGGGTTTTGCGTATGATGAAAGCTGTAATATTTCCCTTCCGATCTTTACTAGATGGGCATTCAAAAGTCAGCTTCATCTTGTTGGCAAAATATGAATCTTGAATGGCCTGCACATTTTTTACAAAGCCTGGTTCTGTTGGCAATGGCAAGGAAGTCTTTTTTAAAATGTGAAGTTTGTGTTTTATCTTTCGTAGCTAGAGAAGAAGTTGTGGTTTCAAAGTGAAAAGAATAAGAAATTTTCAGTTTTGTGTAAGATAGATAAAGAGTAATAATCTTAGTTTTACTACTTATTTCTGTTAATGCACTCTAAAGTAACTAGGCTACTAGATTTACATGTTAACGTAAATTTCAGTACGTTTAAATTCTTCAGTATCCGTACTGTATTTTACATTGATTGATAGTTTCTTCTATAATCTGAAAGTACTCAGGACATAATACAAATGACTATCTAGACTTGAAGATGATAATGTAAATGTTTGAGCACCAGATATTGTATGATTATTTTTCATTCTGAATTCTTCAAGTGGTAATACTGCCAATAATTGTTTTGAAAAGATTGGTAATCTCATATCTAGCTCTTTTTTCTTTGAGGGGTATCCACTGCAATTTCTTCATGTTATTTTTGTGCTACCTGATGTGTAGTAATAGTTGTTGGTTACAAATCTACCTACATTTTCTATTGTCTATATCGATACCATTTTAGGAGGGCAATTTCTCAAAACATTTATTAGTCAGAGAGAGCATATCTTCTGCAATATAATATCAACATAAAAATTGTACTTCTTGGTCTCTTATCAAATGAGATTCAAGAGTTTTTAGGTACGGAGTGTCTATTCCCCACCGATGTTTTGGGCCATCGGACTATTATATTGCCTATGCGCGGTAGCAGTATCAGTACAGGCCTATAAAGTATGATGGCCCAAAACACCGGTGGAGAATAAGCACAGCCTATATTTATATAGATCTAGAATACAGATTTCGTCATTCAGTTGCTAAAGCTAGACAAAATTCTAGATATGCCTACTACTTTTGACCTATGATTATGATTAAATATGTTACAGGTAGATTATAATTCTAGATCTAATCTAGATCTAGATTTAGTATCTGGATAAGATCAAATCTAGATTCTAGAATGTAGATTAAGTCGTTAGATTCAAATCTTTTGAAAACATCATGTAGGTCCATGTCAAAACTTTCTGGCTTGTCTAGATGATCTTAATTCAGCATTTCTCTCTCATTTCTCCTGGAGCACACCTCCGACTATACCGCTATATTATAGTTGGCTAGTTGATCTCATGTATAATATCAAGGTACGAGGTCCACTGTTTTTCTTTTGAAAAAGCAAGCTTCATGCTAACTTCGACCGGTGTATTTACTAAACCAAGTGCGTAAGTACTCTGTACCTATACTATGGTGAAATGTAGCAGTACTTTTACTCATACTTGCATCCTAGTACCATGAGTACACAAATTATGGCGTCAATGATAGATTTATGGAGGGATAACGGCTGTTGAGAGGGCAGGACGCTAATTTCATAGATCACAAGTCCATGGTTGTAGGCTTGAATCTCACTCATGCTCGGTTAGCAGTAGCGAAAACAACAACAGCAGGAGCATCAGCAGCAGCAGCAAAACACCAATAATAATAATAACAATAACAACAACAACAACAACAACAACAACAACAACAACAACAACAACAACAACAACAACAGCATTGAGATAGAAAAGGAAAGGAGAACAAAAACAACAGAGTCAAGTCCATCACGGTGGAAATCAAATAAACGAGAACAAAACCAAAACGAACCACCATAAACGTTCCAACAGCAGCAACAACAACAACGACAGCAACAACAACAACAACAACAACAACAGCTGCATCTATATATTATGGCCACTGAATGGCCCAGGACGTGAGATACACACAGCTTATCATGTCGTTGTGTTGACATGTCGAAGATCGTATTTTAGTAGGCCTATCATACGCTTTGATGGATTAATGGTTAGGTGTCCGAGAACAATGGGTTCTGCATTTTTTTACCTTTATTTTTACCATCCTTCCTAATACGAGTATCAAGATTGCTATTTTAAAATCGCCCCCAGCACACACACACACACACACACACACACACACACACACACACATACACACACACAGACACACACAACACGTTAAAATTCAAATATCGATGCGACCTTGATTAGCCCCTGTCTATTGCCGTGTTGCGAGGTAGCGCGAACGTATGTGTATGTTTATGCTATATGTTTGTATGTGTGTGTATGTATGTATGTATGTATGTATGTATGTATGTATGTTTGTTTGTTTGTATGTATGTATGTATTTATGTATGTATGTATGATGTGTGAATGTGTGTATGTGTATGTGGGTACATTATGTGTATGTGGGTATATATGTGTATGTGGGTATAATAAATATATGTGCGTGAGTATAATAATAATATGTATGTATGTATGAGTGTACAATATGTGATTGTATATTGCATTTCTGATTGTTTCGTGTGTGTGCACGTGTGTGTATCTGTGATATATATGTACATGTGTTTCGTGTATGTGTGTATGAGTGTGTGTGTGTGTGTGTCTGTGTGTGTGTGCGTGTGTGTGTCCATGACGGCGCGAGCGGGGGTTGGATGTGTCTAGTAATCGATCAACCATTCAACAAGCATGGAGCTCTTTTATCACACAACACGCGCCGTGCCGCTTAAAATCCAATCCGATAGATTCTGTCTGGTGCACATAGCACACAATATCACTACGTAGTGTGTACATGGTTTAATAATAGGTCATGGTGATTGGCATGCATATGTATGCAAATTTTAATGCGCTTAATGATTGGTTGAGAAGAGATAAGAAAAGTTACTAGATCTATCAGGAAACAATAGTCTAAACGATCGTAAAAACTTAACGAAGCCTTAATCAATGTTAATGGGCTTTGTTTCTCGTTTCAATCAGTCACATCCAATTTTTTAAAACGTTGTAAAGATTTCAAGTTATATAATCTACGCGGGAAGAAATGTTGGGACTGGGGAAGTTGAAAATCGCGTTTGATCAGAACTACATTATTTGTGCTCTGGTTGCAAAACTGACTGATGTCTCAATCAAGAATGCTTCTACTAACTTCTAGTGTGGACTACATCAAGCCTACATAGACATGAATTTGATGCAGTAACCGAGAACAAAACAGAAGGAAAAAAGCAACCGAAAACTATCAAATCCCAATGGAAACGATAAATAAAAAACAAACCAAAAGAAAAAAAAAGACAAAAGAGAAAAGAAAAGAACCCCAGTCCTATATATGGACAAAAAAGAACCGAAAAAATCAAAACTAAAAACAACAACAAAATAAAAGAATGGTCATGATAATAATAATAATAATAATAATAATAATAATAATAATAATAATAATAATAATAATAATAATATAACAAGAAACAACAATAACAACAATTACAACAGCAATCGTATAACGACGACGGCAACAACAACGATAGCAATAATAATAAAAATAACAACAACAACAACAACAACAATTACAACAACAATGATAATAATAACAAAACAACAACAGCAACAACAATAACAACAAAACCCAAAGCAAACAAGCTTTGCACAATAGCTAGCTCAATAAATGCCCGAAATTGAAATTAATCCTTTATCATTCAATGAGGGAAAATAAATGAAAAAGAAGAATAGGTAAAATGAGATAGGCAAAACTCATTTGATATTTTAATCAAAGGTCGGTATCTCTGATACAGATCTAGACCTAAAATAATTCCAGTTAATTTCACCAATACGATCAATGGCACCCACACATACGAACAGAAATTTGGAAAGAGAAAGTCACACTTATGTGTATCAAACAAC
>JBBPCV010777719.1:0-21198 GCA_037974505.1 Plocamopherus tilesii
GATACAAAGGCAGACAGAAGACAATAAAATATGCATACTTACAATACATACATACATATATACATACATACATACATACATACATACATAAACATATACGTACATACATATTAAATATATATATATATATATATATATATATACACACACACACACACACATCCATACAAACAGACAAACAGAGACAGACCGATAGATAGACAGACAGACAGACAGACAGGCAGGCAGACAGACAGACAGGCAGGCAGACAGACAGACAGCACAATGAGGCGGACATAATGAAATTATCACAACAGAGTGAATAGAAACACATATTCACGTTTAAAATTAGATTAAAAACCCCACTATTCTTAGAATGTTTAAAATTAGAAATTGAAACCCGAAAGAGAAGATAATTATAATAATCTCGATCAAATCTGAAAAAAAAGATAAAAAAATTAAAGAAATTAAAAATCAACAAAACAACAAAAACAATTCAAATGCACCACATAATTTGTCGTCTATGAACACAAACAGTGTTGTCAAATAAAACTCATCTTTTTAATTCAAATAAATAAAGGATTAAATAAAATAAAACAAGAAAAGAAAATAGAGAAATACAAGATAGTGGCCTTTGATATCAGGGTCTCCTTTTAATGCCAATTTTTTAATAATACCAACCTTTCTTTGACCCCAAAGTTGGCGGCATAAAGAAGTATGGCTGTATTTCCTGTCTGTCGTTTTTCTTCTTCTCACTTGGTACACTTTCTAAACAATGAAACCCATGTATAATATTACTATTAGTTAACATTGAAATGTAACAGAAAAAGAAAGTAGTCAAATTTTGAAATCTTAAACCTCTTCCTGGAACAAAGACAATGGTTCCCACATTGCAGACATACGGCGGGCACCACATATGTTGACACCTGTAAAGTTGACACTCCTATTTTGTCCTCATAATTTTTTAGTCCCATGTTTTCATGTATATCAGATGCAGGTACCTATGTGAAGATTTTCCTTTCTTCTCTCATGTCGACACACTATGATGCCTATTTATCAGTCAACAATTTATTGACTTGTGTCGATTGAACACTTATTAACTTATATTAAACATTTTCACATGACCAAGCACAAAATATCTTAGCACACCCGGACTCTGTGAGCCATATTATAATGTTAGTGCGCAACACACACCTCTCTCAACTCAGTATTGCAGTCCTCACATTACAATTTCTCTGTGAGGCCACTACGTGCCAATGTTAGTGCTCCAACCAATCACAGAAGTCATTTTTTGCCCTCTTTATTTTCACAAGGAATCCACAAATATGGCCATCTCATTTCAGATAATTCTTGGTTACCTGCTTGTCACTGGCATGGCAATTATATGAAACAGACAACTTAAGTTAAGCATTTGAGCTAGAGAACTCGTTAAGATAACCATGGTAGATTATTAGTAAATCCATATATTGAATCTAATGGACTACTTGGTTTTCCCAAAAAGTTATGGTCATAAATGGAATTTACTTGTAGTATAGACCCTCACATTTTAGCCTCTGGTTCTTTTGTTTTATTTTTAATTTGCATAACAAGATTTGTCTGGTCCCGCCAATGTCGAGATATCTGGTGTCCACTGTTAATGTAATAAATGTTCACTAGAGATACCATCAAATTTCCAAAGAAAAATGTTACAGGCACATGTATATGCAATGGTTAAAAAAAAAATGTGGAAATGTCTGAAAGACATTCCTTTCATTCCTTTATTGACAACCAGGCACCTCCTATCACTATCAGAACCCTGGAAATTACCTTGAATCATATCAAGTGCAATATTGCAAAATTGGTCAACCCTCTGGAGCATAGAGATGGCTTTTTTTTTTTTACATTTTAAATAGTAACATCTGGACACTCAATTTACGAACTTGCATGCAAGGAGAACATCACTGTCAAGAATTGCTGTCTTCTGCTTAGGAGAGATCACATCCTCATGATGTTCATTCCAATGGACATGCCATTTCAAATTTGAAAGAAAGCATTATGTTTTACCCTAAACATACTTTGTATCAAATCAAGATTTGAGAAATTTTTTTTTTACATTTTAGCTATTAGTTGGCTGTTGCACTCTTTATATACAGTATCAATCCTCAGACATAATTTCATTATAGTTGATAAGGAACTAGACATTAAATCTTGGGAAACTTCCACCCTTGAATGATCAATGTCAAATTACTGTCCTCATCACTTATTCTTCTTTTCTTGTGATTTCAGATATGCCCTCTGGATGTTGAGGAAACCAAGAAAAAGATTTCTTTATGAGCTCAATTTAATTTTCTTGCTTTTATCATCATAATTTTTAACAGGTTTCTGTATCAAGAAAGCTTCCAATCTTGTATCTCATCGACTCTATTATCAAGAACCTGCCCAAGACCGTATACCCTCATCTCTTTGAACAATGCATAGTCCAGATTTTTTGTGGAGTTTTTGAAGAGGTAGTTGACTCCTTATTTAAATTATGTATTATTTCAAATAGTCTGAACAGAAGATATATTTTACTTGATTTACTTCCATTTGTTGAATCATTCTCAATATATAGTCATTACTTACTAGCTTTCTTCTTAACTTGAGCAAATCAAATTTGTTCTGAGACAACTCGTCTTTTTTGTTAAATTTGCTTCATATAAGTGCCTCGTGAATAATGTGGACCAGTGATGCACAATACCTGGCCTGTAAATTTGGGTTAATTGTTTAATTATTGGTATTGTAACTAATGCAATACTATTTTACCTGTCTAATACCTGATTATATAAAGAATGAGGCAATGTTGGGAGTGTAACAATTCATCACGTAATGTGATTTTCCATTTTGATACATGGCTATAACATGTGTATTGCATTGAACAGGCCACATAACTTTTAGTTCCTTAAAACTGTGAGAGGGCTGAAAATGTAATCAGGCCTTTCCTGAAGAACTTGCTACAATCATAATGTAGAGCATGTATAGTAATGGTATAGAGTTAATAAAGTGAACATACACTGACAAAGTATTGTGGAGTTTCAGTAATTCTTGTTTTTTCCATAACTGTAATAATAATTCTGATTCTTTGATATTATCATAGATGGTTTAACACTAACACACCCAATACTGCCTTTTTTGTGGATTTCTGTCGTACTCATTTTGTAACTGTAGTATATGTAGTCATGTATAGGGAATGACTCCAAAAGAAGACAAACATGTTCATATACTACTTTTTACATGAGTTAATGGCAGTGCAGCTGTTTACTTTGTAGGACTAAAAATTTAATTTAGAATAGGAAGTACAGTGCATTCAACAAAGTCAACACTTGAGAATTTTGTCAACCTTAAATTAACTAAGTCTAATAGTAAACGTTTTCAAAGGATATTTAGACAAGCCACAGATTTCAATTGGCATCACATAGAATTCAAATCTTATACCAACAAACTCAAAAGTAGTTCAGTTATAGTATACTGGTAATATTTGGTGCGACAAGAACATATTGAGGCCTTCAAATATAATCAATGAAAAATGTTGATTGAGGATAGTGTAGGGATGTAAACACTGGGATGATCTATGGTGCAGTGAAGGTGACTCACGAGAAACCATCCCTTATCTCAGCAAGTGTACCTTTTTTTCCTTCTTTTATTTGTGTTAAATGGGTTGAAAGGCTGAAAGAACATTTTCGGCAGCTTGGAATAGATGTCATGTCAATGTGAAGTAAAAGGCAAAGATGAAATCCATACATGGATCTTGAAAATATGTCATTTTAAGCAATGTTGATATATATGATATGATACATAATGGCATTTTGGTGCAAGCAAAAATATGTCATTTTAAGCAATGAAACGTGATGCATTGTCTTGTTTAGTTTAGAGGCAAGTAAACTATGTCATTTTATTCAATATTGATATGAATATAAGATGCATTGTGTTTTGGAATAAGGTCACTAGGGGTTTACAGCTATGTTTTTGTCCTGGAAAGTGGAAATTTTTTGCTTAAATTAATTAAATTGATTTAAAAAAAAAATAGTTTGGTGCCCTATTTTGATTTATATCTCAGAATGGTCAACTGGACCATTTATATATTAAATCAAACTTTTATCAGGAAAGATTGAACTATCAGGGCCTATGTTATGAGTCCTCTTGTGTCCAAGAAACGTGTAGTACAGTGGAACATTGTCTAACTGACAAAACATCAGAACTGAAAACAAACCAAATGAAATTAACCAATCGATAAGAAATCGTCCATTAAGACATTGTGTCATTTGTAACTTGCTCAGCAATTTTCTAAGATTTGTGTGACTGCCTTGTGCTGTGCAGCGCATGCATGTTTGAATTAAATGCTGATCTCAATGAATGGCAGCACATGCATGTTTGAATTAAATGCTAATCTCAATGAATGGCAGCACATGCATGTTTGAATTAAATGCTAATCTCAATGAATGGCAGCATATGCATGTTTGAAATAAATGCTTATCTCAAGGAATGGCTGACTTATCAAATAAAATGTCCTCTATTATGCTCAATTTCAGGCCACATAAGTGATCTTGCTCTTTCTTAATCTTGTCTTTTTCGTAAAGCATCAGTATTATTTTCAGACCTTTAACACGAATTGCATGTCTGAGAGAAAGTTTGTGGCTTACTCTTTAGATTTCAAGCTTCAAGTCATCAAAACAATGGGCAAAAGGAGGCTTACAAAGACTGATATCCATCATAGAATGCATAGGGTTGTACTTGTCTAGAGTCAGCAAAATCTCGCCTCAAGAAGATATTGAAGTGAGAGTGAGAGTTCCTAACACTGACTGTCATCATACAGTTGCCATCACAGTATATATATGGATGATTGTACAATTCTCATACAGATGTTATCTTAACTTAGCTCTATCATAAACCATAGAAAGATTGTGCATATATAAAGGCACGATGAAACGGTTGCTACACCTCTCTTCTGTTGAATATCAAAATGAGTTCTTTGGTGTGAAATTTTTGAACTTCTTACTGCAGGCTGGCAAGCTTTGATTCTGCCTCATTTTCTGTGCGCTTCACACAGGGATCAAATTGGTTTTTCTTTATGAAGAGGGAAATTCAGATTAATTTGATGCCTTTTTTATTCTTTCTTTTATTGGTAGATATGTTGATTATTGTATGAAGGATGTCTCCGTCTTGACTCACGCAGACTAAATCTATGGACTATTTTCTTTGGTTGAATAATGACGTTTAGTCTTTTGTGAACACTTTAAAAGAAGTGATGAGAAGATAAAATAAATGAAACAGTTGTAAAAATGTTTTTAAATTGTGTGGCCCACTTTGAGTATCCTTAAAAATACTCTTTTGTCGTCCTCTTGTAGGTCAAGGAGTTAAACAGACAATTAAACAGTCTAGGTCATCAATTGTGCATGTCTCTTGACTAATTTTAATTGAAGAAGCCATTGAAATTGGGAAAGATACCAATTAATGTTCATGTAGGATATTTTACATCATAAGTGGCAAGTAAGCAGCAGCTCCGAAAGATGATGCTTCTATGTTCACTGTATTAATCCAGAATGTTCAATCTAAAATAAAAATGCATTGTTCTCTAGAGGTATAGTTTAACCATGTCCCACTGTATAGCACCTTTCCAGGGCTCAGCTGACACACAAACCACATTGCACCGATCAGTAGCATGCATTGTGCCTTTTTGTTGTCCATAATAGACATACTTTTACTTTATTTAGTGAGTAATAAAGGGACAATCCAATGTTTCACTGTTTCATGGTTATCCAAGTGCCTGTTAAAACCGAACTCTTCTTATCCAACTTATGCATGGTAAACCATGTAGAAGTCTTAAAAAGTGTAACCATGGCCTACTTTACACCGTGTATGTTTGAAATTTGAAATGAAATATCTACTGGTATCTGTTTATGATTTTGATAGATGTCCATTCAAGCTGAAGTTTAGTAGATCAGATATTTTAATCAATAAAAATACATCAAACCAGATTATTTTTATCGATGTTTTTCTTTATGAAGTCTCACAGTTCACAGTATCAAGAATGTTTTCAATTTTTAAAAATCCAATTCTGCCTGATTAATGTGTTAAAACATTACACCAAACTAATTCTATTAAATAACATTTTAAAAAGATTTTGCCACTTTGGGAACATTATATATAATACCATTTACTGTTTAGCAAACCTTGACTGATTTTTGTCAGGCCCTGGTTAAGCATCTGGAACCCATGCCATCATTATAACTGGCCTATCAATTTGAGGCTAGTTGTAATGATCGTGATAATATGGATATCTGACAAAGGTGCATGGAAATACAGGAATTAAAATATGTACATGTATCAATGTTTGAAGTATAAATGCACTTCTTGGATAGTATAGCTTAATTGTACAAACCATGATAAAGGACATATAAATTATAATTCCCTAATGATTTTGGATTTGAGGAATCACCTGTCTTCCTATTAGCATATCTCCATATTCTCTATCCATTGTATCTTCATCCAGTTCCACCATGTCACTCTCTACGCTATCCATCCATTTCATTTTCTGGCGTTATTTTCTTGCCACCTGTCTCCATCCACTTTCTTATCTAAATAATTATTATCTTGTTCATTCATGTGACCAAACCATCTTGGTCCTCATGTTTTCGCCAATGTACTTTGACTTCTTCCAACTTGCAGATCCATTCATTTTTATCTATTGCCTTTTTAGTCCGCTCCCAGGTGACCATCACATCACCCTCATTTCGACCTCCTCCAATTCCTTGTCTTGGTTCTGTGTCATTGCTTCTTTCTCTGATCCGTGCACATTTGCTGGCTGTACTACCACTTTCTATATTATATATATATATATCTTTATTGTAACTCTTTGTGGATTCTTGTGTCCCGCATCACTCCAGAAGCTTACTCTAGCTATTTCATTATACGTTTGGTTGTTGATCCTAGGTACGGTATTTGAAATTTAACTGACTTAATTGTTACCTCTCTCTCTCATATCTAAGTTTGAGGTTTCATTGTCTTTTGCCCAATGCACAGGGATAATGAATAAAGTAAAAAGTGTCAAAGTATACGTGATGGATGAATTTCTTATTATTAGCTTTGTGTTACTACTCCTTTTTCTTAAGTAAGTTATAGCAAAGAGGAAAAAACAATGGAATTTTAGAAATTGTTTTCCTTCTAGTCTGATATTATTATGTTTCCAATGAATGTCATACAGTCGATTCCAGTTATATGGGAGCTTGCATATAACAATGAAACATGGAACCCCCATTTCATTTTATCTAAGTAATAAGTTAATAAGAATAGAGGATAGAACAGCGAATGGTCATAATGCGTTCTAAATTGTAATTTTTTGACCTGGTGTCCCATAAGTTTATTTACCAAGCCTTCATACATACACTCATATTGCACAAATATGCTGTGAATTTGTGAAGTTACTATGGGCAGATATCTGGTTTTCATAGAGTAAGCCTATACTCATGCTCCTAGTGAAGCTTGGGAAGTTGGGACCGGAAGGGCCCCGGAATAGTATGGTGTGGTCTTGTTCAATGGTTAGGTGAATTATAACTATACTTCCACTTCCATGGTTTTTGATAAAATTTGCTTTATATTAAGTTATATCAGGGAAATTCTAATGTTCCCTGTTTTTCTGTCAGTATCTGAATTATGATTTTGACTGTAATTGCATAGTTAAACATATGAAAGTATTGAAAGGAAATATAGTGGGCACTGCTTATGTCAACATCATATACACACAAATACACCTCCTCTAAATAAAACGATGGCTCTCTGCCACTATAATGCTGACTGAACCATGCATACAGTTGATCGACTATCTCCACTGCTAATGCTACTACCAAACATCTAATCCCAGTGCATTGCTGCTAGCATAAGAATAGGATTTATTATAATGCATGTTAAGTTTGCCATCACTATCCTCTCCCATTCTTTGTGTGATACTACTGAAGGTCAGAAGGGCATCTTCCACTCCTACAGTCATTGTTGAAATCTTGTGAAAGTCATCACATTTGAACATTTTTATTTGCCTTGTGTTAAAATAAATAACTCTAGTATTGATTGAATGGTGGATATTGTAATTATTTATAGTATCTCAAACTCAACTTGACCTGATTTGTCAGTATCATTATAAATTATACCCAGTGACCAATGCAAATAAACTACAGTTCGCTCAAGGTAAGCCTTGAAGGACTGGACAAACTGGTATTTCTTAAGTTCATTATTACAAATATTACCTCAGAGCACCGTATCATGCATTGATTTGTATGTCCCAACATCTTACTAGGAATATTGAACGCATGCAAGCACAAAAGCAAGTGCAAGCTTGTCAGTTCTAGGGTTAGATGGATACAACAAAAGTGTCACTTAACCAGGGTTTTTTTTTTTTCTTTTTACTTCTGAATCATGTAAAGTATCAGTTAACAATACATGTATTCATAGTAATCATAGGCCTTTATTTTTTGACTGGCCTACTTTAGGGCCTTCCACTGTCTGGTCATCAGACCTGACTGCCTTTCCAATCCATGTCATCTTTGTAAATGATATCCAGTGCTTTCAGTCATTTCATTGTCCTTGAACAAACTGTATTGTCCCAAAAAGTTGGATTTATTTTCTCTACATTTTTTCGATGCAAAAGTCGAACCTTTTCAGAATTACTCAAATTGTCTGCCTGCTGCTCAACCAGTGCAAGCAATTTTTTCCCTGTCTTAATAGTCTGAAAAGGCCACCAACCAATGACTTACAAGAGCCCACACCATGCTGACATATTATTATGCCTGCCTTGGTATGGTTCCGGTGTTTGAAAAACCTTCGTGCCGGCAGTACCAGTATTTGGTGTTGTAATAATAATATGCTAGTGTGTTGGTCTATCCGTGCTTTGAAATCGTCATCATATTGGTGGATTGTTTGTAACTTCTCTTGTTTTGTGACTAAAAATAGCCCATGCTATGCTGATGCACAGTTGGTAGGCCTATGCATATGATAGTAATCATGTACATTCAGTACATTACACATGTGTAAGTCTTGTAGCCCATTATTACATGTTTCATCCAACGCATTACTTGCTGCAACTTGCATTGGTTTGCATTTACACTTTGGATCATCAGTCCTAAATACCAATTGTTCGACATGAAAATGGCATAGAAAAAAGAATTAACTGTTCTTATTCTTACTCTCAAGAAAAACAGTCCAGCAAGGGACATAACTAATAGTAAATTACACTACTATAAGGGAAGTTTCCCATATTTAGTGCTTCATGTAGGCTTATTGCTCGAATCATGGATTCTTGGAACCATTTCTGTTCGAACAAGTTTGACGAATACATGCTGCACTGTATCATTATCATATTTATTCATGTAAGGAGATAGGCCTATGAGTGGAGGCTAGTGTGCACAACTTACTTTACCAGTTAATAAATTGTTTCTCTCGTCCATTGCATCTCTTCGTCTCAGTATGATCTTGTCCATTTCCCTGTCTCATCACCTGAAGGGCTTTCCCTGTCTTATCACCTGAAGGGCTTCTACCAGTATAGGATTTTGATCTCAGGAAAAATGCTTATTTCATAAATTTTCATTCCAGAAATACACTGTACTTGTACATTAGTATGGTATGCTGAAAGATTATAGGAGAAGAAAGAAAACATGTAGTAACTAGTGAATATTACAAGTTCATCCATACATATCCTGTTCTCAGAGAAATGATTTTTTTCATTGGACTTTTGCTCAGTTGTCCACACTATCTACATGTGCAGTCTTCTGATTATTACTAGTATCCTACTTTACACACCATACTTGGACATGTTAATCAATTTTCACATCCTGTCCACCCACTTTCACTTCACACATCATAATGTCACATATGAAGATTTATAGTGCATACTTCACAATGTTTAAAGGCTTTGAACATATTACTACAGGGAAGTTTTTTACAGTCAAGACCATGGAACAAATTATGTTCTTTGAAATTAATCATTTAAATAATAGAAAATATAATCTATTGTTGAGATTCTATTATCGGGTATAAACCTTTTCATGAAAGTGAAGGAAATGTAATTATTGGTCCTGAAAGCCAGATAGATGAAGTACAATATATGCAAAAAGTTGATGCCATAGTGGGTAGGGATCATTTACAAATATACACACAGGCCTATACACATTGATTATCTCACCAACTCCTTTTACTTTAAGGCAACGAAGGAGTATTGAAATTTCAACACAAGCCTTCCTGTTGGTCATTGATCTTTAAGCAGCCCCTTCCTAAAAAAAAAAATGTTTTCGCTTTACCAAATTAAGATCTAAGGAACTATTAGGGGTGGGGGGAGATCATACTGGGGTTGAGCAAAATTGACTTTTAACTTAGTGAACCCCGCTGTAGATTAAAGAAATTTGAAATTTGTTGTAGTTGTAGCTTTCATACATTCACTGAGTGAATCCACAATGATTAATTCCGTTATGCATATACTTTTTCTTGAGGTGAAAGTATACAGTTTTATGGATTTTGCCTAAACACTCCTAGATTCTGCATAGTCTATGAAGATGTTAATGACAGACAGTCCAATTAATTCAAATGCCCATATGAATACCTATAGAAGGAGATATTTTTGGTCAAAGTTTAATTAATAAATTAAAAATTACTGTGGAACATGTTTAAGATGAAAATGGCTAAATAGAAAAACTGGTGCTTTTTTTATTTATTTTAAGTATTAGTGCCATGACTTGTCATGATTTACTAACCTAGGGAATTAATACATCTAAGAGAAGATGCTCTGCTTACTCTTTAGATTTCAAGCTTAAATCATCAAAATTCAAAGAGGTGAAAGATAAGAAACAATGTCTATATATGGAATACAAACCTCTAAACTGGACACTTTCTACAGTCCTGAGTAGCACTAATAGCAGGGAGACAATCGAATAATCATGGATCGATTTTCATTTTCAATGTTTCCAAGAATATGAAAATGTCGTCCCTAAAAGACATTGAATATTGAAGTGGTATAGTGTTAAAAGGTAATAGTAATCCCCGATCCCAAGAATTTTGGTTTTGTGTTTCACTGTACATAATAACCTGGAATGGTTGAACAAGACAAAGGTGCAATTATATGAAACAGCAAGATTTTTTTTTTTTTTTATATCACTCAGTCGTCTGCTAAAAGATTGAATGGATTTGAAATTGATTTAGGATCTAGATGTTCTAAATCTTGTTATTCGACTAGTGTTTTGACTTTGTGTTTGATCATAATAGTGCTAAATCGTTCAATTTTTCAAGACATGGATTATCAGATTCTTTGGACATGGAATTGAACTATTATCCCCATCTCACTATCATGTACAGAATAGCATGAAATGATAATTTTATTGAAACTTCAGGTTAAATGTAAAAATATATTTGTTGCAACTCTGTTAACACATTTTTTTTATTTGGCTTGATTGGGTTTTTACAACAGTTTGGCAGTGGAAACTGTAGACTTACAAGAGTGTTGAATCGTTGTGTCATATTATCAAGCTTAACTATTGACAACATAGCCTTTTTTCATCTTGTAAATTTTACTAAATGTCCTTTTTAATTTAATGTATTACATGTAGCCTATGTTGTTTCCCTTTCTTTTGCGTGAATGCAGGTGGATGAAAAAACCAGGCAATCCATGTACAAACTTCGTCAAACATGGGTAGACATAATTCAAAACAAACGTCTTTATGCCATGGATATAGGGGCCCATCACTTTGATTCTGCATGGCCCATTACAGCTACACCCCCTGAACAAGGGAATATACATGTCAACCCTAAATTTTTGAAGGTATGCATCAGCTTATGTTTAGATTATTGCTTTTGAAGAGTCAGATGATCCCAAGGTGATAAAACACAAATTGTCTTGCACCAGCTTGATTTTGACACAACTGTCATTTAAAATGTATGTAATCAATAATAAAATGTGAAAGCATTTACTACTAAAAGTAAAAGTAATTTCTTGTCTACTTTTTGATGCACCTCTCACTTTTTCTCCCAATCAGATAAATTGATATGATAGTGAAACAAGTCAATATCTTTTGAATAATTCTAATCTGGGGCTGTGCGGTAGCAAACTGATTAATTTTGTTTGGGCTGTTGTTGGTTTTTTGAGGGTTTTTTTTTCCTTTTTTTTTTTTTTTTCTCTTTTTCTCAAGTATTGGAATCATTATTTGCATAATTGGTTTTGATTTAATTTTAACTTCAAAATTTGTATTAATGTTTATGTTCAATGAATTAAAAGTTTGAATGTCAATGAATGTCATAAAAGAGGCTTGTCTTTTTGTTAGATTTCACTTTCAGTCTCAGGTGGGAGTTTTCATTGTTTCTTGTTTTGTTTTTGTATGTTCTGTTTTGTCTTTTTTATTCAAAGTTGTTTTACTGCTTCAAAAAACAAAATGTGTATTGATATTAATATGTTGTTTGTTGGGTTTTTTTCCCGTCCTAAACAAGACTTCAAAGGACCCTGTAAGCCAAATTCAAGCAGTGAGCAAACCATCTCATGATATAATTGATAAAACATTTGCAAAAGAAAGAGACCTCAAGAAGGTTCAGCAAGAATTGGAGGAAAGTCTGGAAAGGAAGAAGAGAGATAAAGAAATGGAGCTCAAGAATGTTAAGCAAGAATTGGGGGAAGCCGAGAAAAGGGTAAGTTATGTGAACAGGATAGAGTACACCATGCAGAAGTATGACTAGTCTTTCTTTACTTTAAAGCCTAGAGTCTAACACTAATACTATTGCTTAGCTGTGTTTTAGGAATGGGCTCAATCGTATACATTATAATATATATGTATATAATGAATGATACTGTTAATGTTAAAAGTTGTATAGTTATTTAACATGAAGAGGATTTAATTTTACCAAAGTTTAAATTATGGCAAAACTGGATTTAATTTTAATTATTGGCAGAATTATTCAATCCTTAAATTATCAACGAAATCAAAATGGATAGGAGTTGGAATCTACATAAAACTTCATAATAAAGTTTTCCATTCTGATCACTCACTTTCACTCACATCAAACACATCCATGGGGTTTCAAATAAAATCTAGAGTTAGAGCAATATACATTTGTTTTTTCATGTAATGTAAATTTGTTAGGGGATGGTAAGTGTAAAATTATCCAGATTAAGAGAATCTTTGAACATCAAAATATCTACCACTGCATGTAAGACTGCTTTCTTTACATTGCTGAATCAAATTTGGCTTTTCTTTATTCTTTCTTTCTCTCTTTCTTTCTTACTTTCTTGCTTTCTTGCTTCCTTTTTTTTTATCCCTAGTACTAGTACTAAAGATATATTAAAATCTTATTTTATTCTTTACAGTTAGAGAAACGACAGGCTCAAGTCTCAAAACCAGGAAGGAAAATTATTGATAGAGAGCCTCCACCAATAATAGCCCTACCTCCAGCATCATCCACTCATACGTCATCAGTTAAATCTCAAGACCCCCGTCTTAGTAGAGATCCTCGTCTCAATAGAGACCCACGGCTTAGAAAACAGCTTGAAGCCCAAGCAAAGGAAATGGATGTAGCAACGTCACCATCAAAGTCAATAACAATTAGTGCCAAAGAAAAAGATGAAAACTCAATTCAAGACAGCTCTCAAGGTCATAGTTCAACAGCACCGCGAATGGATTTGGTTAGCCTGATAAACTCATTCACAAATGCTGCTACTAAAGTTGCTGCTGTCCAAGCCCAGAAGAATGTGTCTCACGTTTCTGGAAGTGAAAGTTCTACTAAGAACTCTGTTTCATCTCATAAAACCAACCATAGTGTTGAACATAGCAAACACTCAACATTTGCCCCTGCCCAAAAATCTTTCATTTCTGAAAATGAGAATAGTCCCTCAGATGTATCAGGTAATCTGAAACTTTCTACACATTCACAGAAGAACAGCGATGGCTTTCCTCGCAAAAAAGCTAAACATAGCACTACCCCTGAGCAAAAATCAAGCACTGCTAGTAATGATCCAAAAGTACGATCTAACCCAGTTTCAAAAGATAATAAGGGAGAAAATAAAATTGTTAAAAAAAGTCCAGGCTCAGAAAAAAATTCACGTGAAATGAAAGAAGAAAAACAGATTAACAAAGAGGGGAAAGGCAGGGACAAGAAGAGTGATGATAAAGGAAGCAAAGATATAGTTTCTGCCAAGGGGTCTAAAAGTAAAGGATCTGAAAAGGATTCATCATCACCCCGAAAAGAAAAGCATTTGAAAAATTCAGACAAAGGTCCTCATGATAATGATAGAAAGAATGAAGGAAATAGTGACAAGAGAAGTCCTCGTCATAGTCATACTTCATCTGATAATAAACGAGGAGGATCATTTGGAAGAAATTGGGCTCGAAATCGCAGTGAAGAGCCTGTCATCCGTTCAAAAGATGGTGCAACCGATCAATTTGGTCGAATGTTACGCAAAGAGGCAGACAATGCTGATCCTAAAGACACACTCCGGGATAGGTCACCAATTAAAAAAGACAAGGAAAAGTACCCTGAATCATCCCGTATCAGAGAAATATGTTCACAGGACACTAAAAAAGATAATTCTAACCTAAGCATTGACAAATGTGTTTCAGAAACAGATATTAAAGTTGAACCAGATCCTACTGCTTTTGAAAATATGGATAGCTCTGCCGGATCTTCTCTTACGGAGAACAATCCATCTACTCAAGAACCTGTTGTTCAGGACATAAAGACTGAATTAGAAAGTCAAGAAGTAAAAACTGAAATAGCTGATGTTGATATGAGGATTGTGCCTAAGGTAGAAGATGCACCACAACCGGCATCCAGTGTTGAGCAGCCAGTCGTTGATATAGAGTCAGAACATAAACAGAGACATGAGGCAAAAGTATCTGGGCATAAACGACCAAAATCTGAATCTGATACTTCTATCCTTGAAGATGTGCCCAGTGAAAAACTACCCAAACTAGAAGAGAATTCTCCACTGACACAATTGACAAAACCTACTGAAGATATTAGGTAGGCATTAACAAGCTTATTAACACTTTTTTATTCTTATTATCAGTTTATTAAGTTGACTGAATCTATCTTTTCTTGATGTTAAGAGTAGTCTTTAATTGATCATGTTTCTTTAGTTTTTCTATTATAAAATTTCCTGTGATCATTTATGTATCAAAATTCAAAATAATTTGTTATGTATTCCCCTTAATACTGTACACATTTTTTGTAACCTTGTCATACCATGATATAGTAGTACATTGGATCACAAATATCTTAACCCCCAATATTAGTATTTTTAAAGTGGGCTGCATACCAGTACCATGTATATTGTATGTGGGGAAATGAAGGAAGATTGGAATCCAAAAATCAATGGTGCTACAATGTAGCAATGTAGCTGCCATCATCAATACAGTATAATACTAGCACAAGGTAATCAACCTGACAAATGGCATAGTGCTTAGTTGTGATTTTCTGAACAATATTTCCTACATGGATATCCCCAAGTCATGAGTATTTCGAATATGTATACCCCGGTACCCTAATCTGAAAGGAACAGAATTTTTATGTGGTATCCTGTCTTTGATGAATATAGTCTTAAAATTTATCACTGCTTTTGTAATTAATTTTCATAATTGATATTAATTTCATCATGACTGAAATATTTGTTATTTTTTTTATTAGCCAGTTGTTTGGAGCAGAGGATGTTGACTACAGAAACCTTAATAAAAGACCCTCGGTGATGATACCACCACCTGCTCTCCCTGACTCTTTGCTGTCCCCTAGTGTGAAGAGTCGTGTAGAGAGGCGTTGGAGTCAATTCAAAGAGAATCATCCAGATGATTTTGCTCATGAGATAGAACGGAAGCGGTTACGCACGGCTCAGATACAGGAGATACAAGATGTTGACATGAGACAACACTTGGTTTCTGCAAGACAGAGGTCATTACCACTCCCTCCCATTATGGATCCTCATCAAGACTCTCCCAGACCAAAGGTACTTCTATAATGACTTTGAATATAGTCTTCTACAACTTTGCTTGCCAATCTGGGAGAAGGCATCCTGAAGGTTGTTTTATTAATGGAAAATGTTTTAATGAGTGATGTTTATATAATATATAAAAAAAGGGAGCATGAACAGCCCAGTGGTTGGGACACTTGACCACCAAGCCAAAGGTCATAGTCACAGGTTCATTCTCAGCTGTGCAGGCTTGAATTTGAAATCCCAAGTTTTTCAGGGTATTTTTCTTGCCTGCTTGTCCTGTGGTGGGCAGAATAAATGAGTGCCTAGTCACGTCGGAGACAGATGATAACCTAAGAGGTCTCATGTGCCTTTGTGCATATAATAAAAAGACCCTTCCCTTAGTGGTTAAAATAAAAAAGAGCAAGCCATACAGGCCGACACCCTGGCAAAACTCAATTCCTACCAAAAATTCTCTCGGACTCATTCACCCCTATCTCTTCTACCTCAGTTGTTAACCAGTTCATTTATCTGAATTCAGTTAAAAGAGGCAATGATTAGAGGAGGAGAGAGTATGGCTGGGCATCCATAATACTCTTAGAACACTAACCCCACCCGCACTGAGGCTTAGTAATTCCATTACTATCAGATCGTATACATTGACACAAAAAGGATAAGGAAAAAAAGTGAGAATTGCCGTAACATTCTTTTACTAAGCCAGCTAGAAGGTTGATTAAGATAGAATAGTAGATGTTTTTGTAATTTGTATTTATTACTTTCAACCTAATTCCTAATTGATGTGCAAACTTGTGTAGGTGTATGTAGAAAACTATAATACGACTCTTGAGATAAAAAATTATTAAATACATCTGCAAAGCAGTTTTTAAAGAAGTCTCATGAGAGCTAGTTTTTATTTGGTTTTTTGTTGGCTAGGGGTTTTTTGTTGTTTTTTTTTATTTAAAAAAACATTTTTTCTTTAGTCATGCCAACAATTTCTTCTTCATAGTATTTTAGTAATCAGCAGTCCCAAACTTTAACTGTTTTCATGAACATAATTAATAACATGTACACCAAGATGTCTTTTTCTCTAGTCTGAAAATGTAACATTGGCTATGACTATTTACTCATTACATTCTATACTTTGTACTTTCACAGGAACGATCAGAGGAAAACAGAGATCTTATTCTGCAAAGAGCTGATAAAGAGTTGAAGGAAGGCAGGATGAGCCCTAGCAACCACAGAGAGTTGATGAGACAGGTGGAGGAGGTGTATGACATGCCTCGAGGAAGACCAGATACCCAGAGACCTTCTAAAAACCTCGATCTTAGGGATCCCCGCTTGCGAGGCAGTCATGATCAGCTTCCCAGCCCAGAGGACTCCCTTGAAACAAACATGCCAAGACCAAAAGATGGAAAGCTTCCACTTTTGCCTGCACCGTCCAGTGACTTAAGAAATGGTCCTCGTCCAATGGATAGGAAGATGCCTCCTCTTTTGCCCAACCCACCAAGGCATGATGAGAGCAAAATGGATATTCGCTCTCCTGTCTACCATGAAAGGGATGAGGATCTTCGCAGGGGGTGCAGACAGGAATATGAACCAAATAGACCAAAACGAGGAGACATGAGGGGCAGATATGAATATGACAGAATGAGAAACATGCCACAAGATTACGATGAACGTTCACCAAGAGAATATGATTATGATGATGAGCGTTCTCCGCGAGACTTTGATGACAGAAATGCTGGTCGATATATGGATTATGATAGGAGGCCTCGGAGACAGTATGCTGATGATGATGCTCAATATTACGATGAAGATAATCGTCGCTACGACAGACATAGATTTCGGGACCCCAACTTTGGACCCAGACCACCTGGTAGGCATGATTTAGAGGAAGTCAATCATGGACCAAGACGTCAGTCTCCTCCGCAAGATCGGAACAGACCCCAAGAGGGTGAGAAAAAGAGAGGGCGAGATATACCATTGGATGCAGATATGAGAGGGAATCGTGGGTCTTTTGAAACAGCTGAAGGGCAACCTAAAAGACACGATAATCACCCACCAGGCAGAATCCCTTCTCCAGATCATCACTTTTCAAATGACCCTGAAGGCCCACCAAGACCTTTGCCAGGGCCTGGACCAAATGCTCCACCCAGAGGACCTCATGCACCTCCCGTTAGATCAGGATCAGGTCTTCCAGATAAATTAACCATTTCAGATCCCCTTGAAGACCCTCGATGGGCTCCCATGAGAGGACTGTTGGATTCAGATGGAACAGAGGAAGTTGTTCTTGATGACAAACCATTTGAATTGCGCATGGGAACATCTCGGGACCTACGCATGTATGGACAGTTATTTCAGGTGGCAGTAGACACAAAAGAACGAGGGATAAGAGTGGATGGCCAACTGGTGTACAAGCTTGGTGAGCCAATCAAAGAAGTGCCAATTGGGGACAGAATGATTCGATTGTACTATCATGGCCTCCCAAAACCAATTTGGCTTGATGGGCAGCAACATGAAATGCGGATTGATGCCCCACCACGAAATGTTATGGTGGATGGTGCGCAAAAAGGCTTCCAAATTGATGGTCGAGATATGATGGTGCTTGTTGATCGCCTGGAGAAAGGTCCATATGGCGGGCCTCCAAGGAAAATCAGAATTTTGGGAAAAGAACATGAGATTGGCTTTCAGTTTCCCTCTCGTCAAATTCTTATTGATGGCAAACCATGTGAATTGAAGTTAGACAGCAAAATACCATATGTGATCATTGAGGGCAAACCTCATGGCATTCGCTTTGATGGAGAACCTAGGACAATTTTTATTAACGATCAGCCTTACACAATACCATTGGATCGAGCAGAAAGAGTCAGAATAGGTCCACGGCCTACCTATGTTGCCTTTGGTGGGCCTGCCCATGAAATCATAATCGATGGCAAGTGGTTTGAAATAAAGTTTGACAATGTTCCTAAAGATATTCACTTGGGTAACCGTCTGTTCTCAATACGAATCCCAGGTCCTCTCCCTCGTGTGAAAATTCTTGATCAGTTGCCCCCAAATTTTGATGTTTCTGGGTTGATGATGACGACTCATAAATTGCCTCGTTCTGCCCCAACTCCCGGTCCTATTCCTTCAAATGTTTCTGATCAACCTATGCAAGGACCCAACCAGGCAGGCACAGGGAATGATAGAAATGATAACCATGAACCAACTGTGATTCCTCCAGGAGAGCAACCAGATGTACCATCCACACAACCGAGTCAGCCTAGTGTTAATCGTTCCATGCAAGGGAAATATTCAACTGGGCCAAATCCGTCTCAGGGACCAAATTATCCACAACCAATACCACCTCGTCAGCCTGGCCCTATGCAGCCAAACAAATTACCAGGTCTCCGAATGATACCTCCACGCGGACCCGGTATGATGGCTCAGGGCAATCAGGGCATGATGCAAGGCCCAGGGATAATGCCACCTCAAGGGCTGGGGATGGTGCAGCAAGGACCTGGTATGATGCCTCAAGGACCTGGTATGATGTCACAAGGTCTAATGAATCCAGGCATGATGCAGCCAGGTCCAGGGTTGATGCAACAGCCAGGAGCCAATTTTGTGCAAAGCCTCATGAGACCGCATTTGGCTGGCAACCCCATGCTCCAACAAATTGGTTTGAGGGGGTCTTTGCCCAACATGATGGCCATGCAAGCAAATGCTGGATTGCTCTCGCAACCCCAGCCTGTCAACTTAATTGCTCAGGGACTACTCAGTCGTAAGTGTTTTCTTTACATTTCTTTTATTTCTTTTCCTTTCTTTATCTTCTGTTGTAACTTTTTGTCAGTTTTTTATGCATACAAAGATTGATTGGTTTTATTAATTTTGTTGAGTCATCTGTAGTTTTATATGACAACAGTGAAATAATTTATATTACAATTGCAGTTCATATCACTGGAATCCATCAGAAGTCAATTGGCATAAAATCACTTCCTGGTGTTGACTTTTTAGCAAATTCTGGTGTAGGTTCTAATTTTTTTTTCATGTGATGAGGGAAAACTTTTTTTTTTCAAAAGTGTGTTACTCATTTATGCATAGGCTACTCTTAACATATGTCACTATCACCCTGATTTGATCACTTAAATTTTCCAAGTAATAGTTAAAGGCATGGGCAAAACACCAGCTAGGCATACCATTTACCTGACCAGCAAATATGTATTTGGCATATTTGGTCAAATCAGGAAAATCTATAATGCTTTCTCCATGGCTGGCCTTCCTCTGGATTGTTGATTCATCAAATGTCAATAGTTTTTTGGGGTTTTTTTTTGAAAGAACACAATTGCTTTCTATCATTCAGCTTACTTTATATTACTTGTGGATGTTGATCTAATTCTTTGGGTAGTGTTATATGTATTCCAGCAAGCGGTAAAGAAAGGAAACAATTTGAATGGACAAAAATTGTTGTACAAGAAGTGACATACTACTTTATTTCTCTAATTAGTTGGATAGATATAGACTATGTTTTAAATGAGATCATTTTCATTTTTTACTCACACCTTTTTTTTTTTCTTTTTTCTTTCAGAAGTTGCAAATAGTATGCATATTGCCGCGGGAATTCAGGCCCTTAATCAGATCTCAAATCAAAACAAGATGGACCACAAAAATTCTGCTAATCCGTCAGATGATCATCCAGCAGCCATGTCAACAGGTTTTCAAGGGATGCCTCATTTGACACATAATGTAAATAGAAGCTTTCAGAGCATGTATTTTATTGCACATCAATAACTTAAGTATAGCTAAGGATATGATACCGTCTTTTTAAAAAAAAAGTATTAATAGTAGCCTTTTATTTTTAAAATGATGCACTTGTCAATGCCATGCATGAGTGCTTAGGAAGTGCAGGTTATAAGGTATGTGAGCTTGCTTGGATGCATTTATTGTTTGTTTGTGTATATGTGTGTGTGTATGGGTGGGGGGGGTGTCAGGGAGTTGTCAGGTATCATGTGTATAAATTTATTGGTTTATACAACGCACATTTTATGCATAATATACAAGTAAAATGAGTAATTGATTAAATGGTTGCTGTCTTTTAGTCTTGATTTCTAAGGGGTTTTGTTTGAAACTTTGAATAAGCTTGTGAGTTTGTGAACTGGGGTAGATATATAAAGGGTGTCTGTAATTTAATTTTAATACCTGATAAAGATGTGATATAATTTAAAAAAAAACAAAAAAAACTGTTGAACCCAAACATGCAGAATCAGGCAATTTATTACATTTTCTTTAGGTATTGGTCTATGATAATG
>JBBPCV010777720.1:0-15634 GCA_037974505.1 Plocamopherus tilesii
AGGAGCAATGAAAGCTGCAATAAATAAGATATTTACAACATGCGGGTTTACAAAATAATATATATATACAGTGATAATGGAAGACATTTTGTGAATGCTGTTATTACATAAATGGCAGAAACATTAAAAATTGAGCAGAAGAATCACTGTGCTCATCATCCACAGTCCACAGGCCTGGTTGAGAGACAAAATGCACAGCAAATTTCTGGAGTTCAAAAATTAGGAGTTAGGCAAAAAAAGGTGTGTTATTTTTTAACTCTGAATACACGTAGTGTTATGGGATACTCCCATAGCTCCCACTCGCTAGTTGTATATTGGAGTTCATTCATTAGTGTTCAGGGGCGTGTTTTAACACCACATCTAGAGTTACATTTTGAGAAAGCGCGCCATGATGACACGACTCCGGTTCAACAGCACGAAGGACTGATGGACTTCTGAACTTCGTCGTATGGTAGGTAAAAGCATATTATTTAAAATATTTAATCGATATTTTGTGTCAGAAACGCGTTTTGTTGTAGCAGTTACGTACTGTGTATGTTATGACTGTGGCAAACTTGATGTTGAATGTAAGCTAATGTTACTACCCCATTTTTTCCGAACATATGGCTTTTTGGGCTTTTTTGTCAATGTGAACGAGCTAGCGTTAGCTAACGGTGTTTCATGTCACTGTTTTCTGAAAAATAAAACCCCCAACAACAACACTCGTTGCTGTTAAACTGAAGAGGTGACTTAAGAAATCTAACTTCTGCGTCCAATTGATGACGACGAAGTAATATTCATCCAGACTTATGTCTGTAAGATATTCTAATGTTTACAGACGTGGTTACTGAACTACAGTGTCTAACAATAAATATGTCGTGACTCATGAGAATGCGTTAACTTTTTCAGCTCATACAGACACACACGCACACACACAAATATCGTTATATTTTCTCTTTAATTTCAGGTCACAATGTTGATAAAAGTGAAATTTGGAGGGAAGAAAAAGTATATAAGACTGGAGGACATTTGTTTCTCAGATTTTCTCAGTGCAGGTTATGTAGTATTTAGTTATTGAGTAACAGTAATTTTGTCATTATTATAAAACATATTTTATAAATAGTTGATATTTATATGTTGATTGTAGTCCAGCAGAAGTTTCTGATACCAGAGAATACAACATTGAAAGTCACCGATGACCAGGGCGTAGATGTGGATGAGGATGTGTTTTCAGAACTTGCAACAACCAAAGAAATGTGTTTTATCATCCACACTGATGATGGTAGGACATTAAAAGAATGTTTGCTTTGTTTTGTAGATATTTTGAGAGGTTGTGTCTTGACTCGAGTTAAATTGTGTGCATTTCAGAACTTCCATTTGATGAGATATCCAAGAACTCTGCTGAATTCTCAGACCTGACAGAGTTTGATGCTTCTTCAAATCAGACAGAATATGTTACTCTCACTACTTGTGGTAAGCAGACTTAAATGTAATGTGATAATTTTGTCTGCCCCTGGAAATATCTACCCTGGTTCATTTGCTGAAGCAGCTCTTAGATTAAATATATTATTAAATATAGAGCCTTATACTGTGTTTTGTGATTTTCAGATTTGACTGTTCTGCAGCAAGGGGTTGTTGAAGTGCCCTCCTCCCCAAGTCTGACAGATACATTGTCTGTCTCAAGCAGTTTAAGCAGCAGTGATTCTGGACCCTAAATGATTCAACCTTTAACGGACAGTGTCAATGCAAGAAATGTAATTTATTCTTACTTCCATACAAATACATCTTACACTGTAGATATACTGTTGGAAAAGAAATGCATTTTGAAAGTATTCAGTGGTATGTACAGCTATTAGATTAAGATGAATGTTTTTATTTAAAAAAAAAAAACACGTTCAAGTTTGGTAATATTTTTATCTAAATATTTGTTCTTCGTTATAGAATGTCCAGCAAATTCTAACTTCAAAGCCAGCAGGGATGACTGTGATCAAAGAGTATGAAGACACTGGAAGTTTGAAAGATTCCACAAGGCGGTTAATGGTGAACATAATTGTAACTCACATGCATGAAAAAGAAGGGTAAGAAGCTTCAATAAGACATGACTTGATCCTTTTATTTTAAATCTGAGATGAATCTTGACAAATGTTTTCATCTTTGCAGGAGAGCTGTTAGTAAAGCAACAAAGGAGTTCCATGCCCTTGGGATTGTGTCCCTGTTCCCATCTTTGAAAGACCCATACTCTAAAAAAGGATATGTAAGTTTGCCTACCAAACCATAAACATCTTTTATATGCTCTTGATTCACTGCAATTGTATTATTTTGTCTAACATAAGACACTGCTTCTTCCAAGGAACATTTCTATGACATTGAGAGCAACAAAGGCTTTCTTGAGTGGCGTATGAAGACAGTGCAACGTAAATCCAGAACCTCTTCTACATCACTGAGCAGAGTGGAGCTAAAAGGAGGTCCCACATTATCAAGAACATCTGGAGCTATAGATGACCAGCGAATGGGAGATGAATGTATGGAAGCTGTGTCTCTCCTCCACCACACAACTGACCGTGACTTAGTGTTCCAGAAGATGAGAGAAACATTCCACTACCGTCAGCAGATTCTCCATGACCCACAGCACTCAGCTGATGTACTACAAATGTTTCCTCGTTTTTTGGACGTCAAAGGACTGGTAAATATAAAATAAAAATACAAAATGTTATTAAAAAATATTATGTTACATTATATGTCTGAATGGTTGTCTTTTCTTTTTTAATTAGATTTTGCAAGATTTCACACTGATGTTTGGATCAGAAGTTGCTTCAAGGTTTCTGGAAAAATGGAACACCAGTTTTAAAGAAAAGGTTATCCAGGAGGCCAGGAACCTTAAAGAGCCTGCTCTCCTAAGACAGTATCTGAAAGCTGTACTGAAAGCAGGATCTGACACTACTGATGATCCAGGTACAGTTATTGTGAAAATTTTAATGTTTTTTTTTTAATGATTCAACTGATTTTCTGGTTAAAGTTTTTATTGATTATTTTCCAAAAGCATTTATCCCTAGAAGTCTGCTTAAAACACAACGTGGATATTTATAAAAATTTACTCTATTACAAAAGCTCATCTGTAAATTCATGCATTGTTAATGCTGTTCATAACTATTTACATAAAAATGAAAACATCATGCATGTAAAATTCCTGTGGCTTTGGATATGTACAATATGAAATTAAAAAAATTATTTTGCTCTCCATCACACAACTATAATAAATACCTCACTGCTAGTTTGTACTTGTGAGATATGATACACAATATACATGTTTAACTTAAAGATGCCATAAACAGACTTGTTTGAAATAACTACATTTGTTTTCTGTCTCCAGAATGGGACAGCGACATGGCGTCTCTATTTGTCCTGCTGCATCTTCTTACTCCACAATCAGCTGGAAGAAAGCGGCTCAAGGTCAGTGTTGGAGAGGCATCCGATCATCTGGTCAAATTTCATAAGGTTTGTTAAGACAACACTATCTTATTCCAAATATTTTACTTTTAAACAAATTGTTTATAAAGGGACATTTATGTTGTGTTTTAGTCATGCCAAAGCCTTGATGATCATCTTCTGACCACAGAAGGAAACCCTCAGCCATATCTTCTTGCCTCAGGGACTTCAAAAGCACAGGTTTCCACCTTTTACATTGTCTTGGACAGAAAAGTTCTGCCTTGCCAGTCATGTACATCCTTGGGTGCTTTTGATGAGCTTTTCAAGTCCCATTTTGTTTTCAGTGTGAAGTATGATGATGCTCTGTCCAGTCTGTACACATTTTTGCAGACAACTGTGTACAATATCGATATAGGTACAACTGAGGAAACTCCAAAAGTCAAAGAGCTAAGAGCAAAGCTGTTGAACAAGCACTAATTGTCTTATTCCACCAAAATGTTAAGCTGCTTCCTTTGCACTTCATCCTTTGGTTCAGCCTTGCTTTTGTTCAGGCACCTCAAATTAATTAATGGACTATATCCTGGAAAAAATTTAAGACTGAAATGTGGTCAAGCAGATTGTTGCTTGCAGTTCTAGTTATTCTGGATTTAGGAGACATCTTATTAAGATACATCCTTTAATTAATGACAGATGTGACCCTCATGAGACCCCTTCCAGTAATGACAGCGAAAAACAAAATTCAAATTCTTTAAATGATGAAATACCCTCTACTTCATCTCAGTTCCAAAATGTAGAAGCAGTCCCTTCAGTATCTTCTCACAAGAAAGATATGTGTGCGTCCATTATAGCAAAGCTTTTGGGAAGTGGTGTACCAAATAGTGTAGTGCTTTCCACAATCGAGAATTTGGAGGAATTTGTGGAAGATTTGCATTCTAATATTAAGGACCATGTTTTAAACTTACTTTCAGGTAACAATCCATCAAGATCTGCCATAGAAGAATTATTTAAAAATTTAGACAACCCTTTCAGCCAATTGAACTCTGATACCAAATGGAAGAAGTATTTCAGAGAGAAATGGGGAGTAGTAGACCCAGTTGAACTGCGCCTTGGTGTAAGGTATGACATCAGACGAAATACCAAAACTGGGACTTATGAACAAGTTCCTGTTAATGATAAATTCATATATATTCCAATTTTAAAAACAGTCCAGTTCATTTTCAGAAATGAAAACATTTGTGAAATGATGCAACCATGTACTCAGTCTGACACATATGAAGACTTCTGCGATGGTAGCTACTTTAAAAATCATCTTTTATTTTCGACTAATAAGTTTGCTCTCCAAATTCAGTTATACTATGATGACTTTGAATGTGGAAATCCTCTTGGGTCCAAAAAAGGAATCCATAAAATTGGTTGCCTATACTTTATTCTTAGAAATCTTGCTCCAAAGGTGAATTCTGCTCTAATGAACATCCACTTGGTATCTCTGTTCCATTCCCAAGATGTAAAGAAATATGGGATTGATGAAATTCTGAAACCCTTAATAAGGGACTTGAAAATACTAGAAACTGTTGGGATTGCTGCTCCATTTACTGAACAACCTGTACGTGGCACATTTGCTCTTGTTACTGGGGATAATTTAGGTATGCATAGCATTCTTGGGTTCTTGGGATCTTTTAGTGCAAATTATTTCTGTCGTTTTTGCTTAATTGATAAATCTTCAGCTCAGTCTGTTTTTTCAGAGGATGACCCAAGTTTGACTTTAAGATCACCAGAACTGAATGATCAGCATTATGCCAGTTTGGTAGATGATCCAACACTAATCTCTTCTTTTGGCATCAAGAGGAAAAGCATTCTCAATACTCTGCAGTATTTCAATACTGGGGAAAACTATGCTGTCGATATGATGCATGATATTTTGGAAGGGGTCGGTCAATACGAGATCAAACTACTTTTTGACTATCTAATTGAGAATTTCATCTCTAAAGAAAGCTTGTTGAACCGGATGTATGCTTTTAATTATGGATACATGGAAACTAAAAACAAGCCCACAAATATTAACCTTGACTGCGGAGGACATGGAATAGGCTTAAATGCTTCACAAACACTGTGTTTAGTCACAAACATACCTTTGATATTTGGTGACCTGGTACCAGATGATGATTTGCACTGGCACTTGTTGCTCTTGTTGTTGAACATTATTAACATTGTGTTCTCTTACCCCCTGTCACTGAGGAGATGACAGTTTATTTAAAGCACCTTATCACTGAACATCATACACTCTTTAAAGAACTGTATCCATCTAAAAACTTGCTTCCAAAGCATCATTTTATGGTCCATTACCCCAGGTGCATTAGAAAGATCGGACCACTCATTCATATCTGGACCATGAGATTTGAAGCGAAACATAAATTTTTTAAAGATTCTGTGAAGAACTTTAAAAATGTGACTGTTTCGCTTGCAAATAAACACCAGTTTGCAGTAGCATATAATTGGGAATGCTTGTCTTTAAAGGCAGTGGAGTCTGGTCCAGTCAAGGTGTGTTCACTTGAGATACTTGAATTTTCAGAAGATATAACTGCATCTCACCACGTTGACTCACAAACCACTGTAAATCTCACAAAATGGTTAAGATGTTGTGGTGTTGAGTATCGTGTTGGACTCTTTGTTTGTGCAGATACTAATGAAAACATGCCAGTTTTCAGCAAAATAACCTCAATCATTTTACATAGTGGTAAAGTGTTTTTTGTTTTGATTGAGCATGAAACATGTTTCCATGACCACTTCCATTCTTTTCAAGTGAGTGAAACCCTACCAAGGAAGGTACTGGTTATAGGAATGGAAAGATTAAGACATTTCAAATCTTTTGATGCCCAAATGTCATATGGGTGTGATTCACATTTTTATGTTGTATCAGAGAGTTGTATTATCTAATTTCACATTGAAATAAGTTCACTGTGAAGTTGTTCCTTGTTACTTCATCTGATGTAAAAGTGTCTACCTCAAGTTAAACAATCCTGCACACATTTATTTTATTTTTTAATTTAATTTTATTGTTTTTTATTTATATATTTGATTTTATATTTACCTGTCGACTTGATCTAATATCCAGTGTGTTTGACAATTTTACTTAGCAGTTAGTTGGCACTACATGTATTAAATGTAAATGTTTTGCTGTTAGATTTTACAGTATTTTTTTTATTTTATTTTATATTTACCTGCCGGCTTGATTTACTCTAATGCAGTGTGTTGACAATGTTTTATATAATTTTACGAAGTGGTTGGTTGGCACCACATTTATTAAATGTAAATGTTTTGCTGTTAGATTTTACAGTATATTGTGACAGCAATTAATTTCAAAGTGTGTCCATGCATGAAATTTTAAAGTTAATGTATGGATTTACTTAAATAAAAGCAGTAAGTGAAGAGTATGGCATTCAGTGTAGTCATTTTCTCACACATTATATTGTGTGAAGTAAATTTCAACACTAAGAAGTGTTAAATTGAATAATTTTTAAGTGGTGATTTTAACACTGGTAAGGAGTTCATATTAAACTTAATTTTAGAGTTACAATTACGCTTTGCAGGATTAGTATTTCAACTCCAGAAAAAGTAAAATTTAAATTCTAAAAACGTGCTAAAAATTCAACTCCAAGAGCAGAGTTATTTTAACTCTGTATTGGAGTTGATTTGATGGTCACGCATGTACACTCAGATTGAGTTGATTTTAACTACCAGGGAGTTTATTCCAAAGACCAGAATTTGCTGTGTGGCACAATAAAAGCTAAATTAAGAAAAACTATGGCAGAGACAGAAAAAAAATGGATTTACTGCCTGCCTATGGTAACTTTAAGTTGCATATAACTCCAACCAGTAGTGGACTGACTCCCTCTGAGATACTGTATGGGAGAAGTTATTGAGTGCCAGAGCTGACTCCCTTTACTCGAGATGATGAGGAAGCTGAACAAAACTCTGGCAGATTACATGAGAAACATGTTGATGAATAAACAAATTGTGTCTGATAATCTAATTCCAGGAGAGAAGGTGGACCCAAAGGAGAAAGATGTGCTACCAGGAGACTGGGTGCTGAACAAACTCATTAAGAGGAAGCACCAGCACTGACCCTGGGTAAGGGCATCATCAAGCATTTTCAGCCACATCTGTATTAGTCTAAATATTTCGAAAGTTTTCATGTACAAAAGGTTTTGATGAGAGTCTCTGAAAGTCCCTCAGGAAGCCTGGAGAACTGTTCCTCATAACTACATTAACAATATGAGGAAGTCTGGACCTTTAGGAGCAAAACATGAAGAAATGAGGGATTAAGACTTTTACAAAGGACTGTAGTTCATCCAAAGCACGTCTTGTAGTGATGGGAAGTTTGGCTCTTTTGAGAGCCGGCTCTTGTGGGACAGCTCCCAAAGAAGAGCCGTTTCTGTTAGCTTCCAGACATCTCTTAGTTTACTGTCATGTCTAGCCTCATATTTTAGCCTAACTTGGCAAATATGAATGTTTTGTATGTTGTTTTGTATTTAGAGTTTTTATGAGAAGCCTCATATTTGCCTAATTTTGTGTATTTGTTCTGTTACAAAAGCAGTCATTCTTACTTTTGTTTAATACTTTATTTTTAATTTAACACTGCAAACAAATTCACAGAACAGAAACAGAACCAAACTCAGTAACCAAACAGTATGTCCTCAGTGCAGGATAACATTCAGAAAACTCAAATGCCTCAGCTTGGATGGGCTGATGCAGTTTCTCTTCTCCATTAGTATACTCCACCTGGCTGTCGCCTCTGTCACCCTCACCGTTTTTGCATAATGGTATGATCCTATATCCTCACATGTGATCCTCACTACTGAGAGTGAGAGCTGAGCATTTTTCTTATTGTTAATCTTTTATTTCATTTCTCATATTTACCCTATCTAGAGTAATCAGCAGTCCACTATCACACAGTAGATGGCGCCATTTCGCCATTTTCTGCGGAGACGGAGACGGCAGCTCTGGCTTCGCTCAGTATTAAACTGAAGCTATCCTTGTGCTATAAAAGAAGATAAGGAAAGCTACGTGTTTCCTTGTATTTGCCCACAGGTTAGGGCTGTCAAAAAATAAGTTCTCAGATACTAATTGATACTCAAATTTAGTATCGAGTTCGATATCAATTAGCACTGGTATCTATACTTAAATGCCAATTTTGCATCTGCGGGCAGCCCCTCCACCTGGCTACCTGGAGGACCTAGTGTTTACAAAGATATTATATATCTTATACCAATATTAATATAAGATAAGATAACATTCGATAAGATATGATAACCCATTATGAATGACACTGATGGGAAATTTGCATTGTTATATCTGTAAAGTGGGTAAAAACCGAAGAAGAAAGTAGAAGCACCATAACCAATACAATAAAAGCTATGCAACTCAACAGTATAATATAAAAAGAACACCATGTAAATAATACAAAAATATAAATACAGCCCACTACACATTAGACATCTTATGGGCAAGTTACATGCAGACAAGGTAACTTTTTTGGATGTCATGGGGACATCTAACACAGGTCATGAGATTGACGTCATGCCAATGTAAAATACCAATATTACTCCTATATAGACTGTACATTCTGTTTTGTGATGAATACATGCTCATTTTCTTTGGCATGCGCTGTCATTTTCTTTGGTATAAGAAGGGTAAATACAGTAATAATATAATTTAATTTACAGTAATAAGAAGAGCAAAACGAAAAACACAAGAACAATCCAGGGTGAAATTCCGGTCTACAGCTGTCACACATGCGTCACAGGGCAGAAGCCAATCAGCAGCAAGGAGAAATAAATAGCGTTCTCAGATTGGCTACTTTCAAACTATATGTAGTTTAAAGCACAAACTTTAATGGCACTGCATTCAAATCCATACACTTTCATGTGGAACTGGTCCCCTTTTACAGCTATAACAGCCACCCCCCATCTTCTTGGAAGGCTTTCTACGAGATTTTGGAGTTTCTTTGGGAATATGTGCCCATTCATTCTGTAGAGCATTTATGAGGTATATTCATGAGGTTCTCCATTCTAGGTCAGGAGTTGAAGTCAGGAGTTTGTGTGGACAAGTGGCACAGTCATGCCTGAATAGAAAAGCATGTCCACAAAGTTGGAAGCATGGCATTGTCCAAAATATCTCTGTATGCTGAAGCATTACACTTTTTAAAATAGTGCCTCAATATCTTTGGCCATATAGTGTATATACCCAACTCAACATATTTGTATTACAAAATAGCCTTCATGACCCAAACCAGTGTGTGAAAGCCACACATTCTACACTTCTAGTTCATGCAATATTCGGTACTACTTCTGTTAGATCTTTCTGCAGCTGTTGATACTATCAAATTTCAGATCCTCCTGGCTTCACTCACCAAACTTGGAATCACCGAGATCGTCGCAGTTCCCAACCACGCGTCATGGAAAGGATGCTTGCCCCATAAGATTTATCTTGTGTTCCTCAAGGCTCAGTGCTTGGCCCCCTTCTCTTTTCCTTATACACTCGCTCTCTTGGTTATATTACATCTTCACATGGTTTCTCCTTCCACTGCTATGCAGAAGATAACCAACTAATCCTCTCCTTTCTCTGCATATCTGAATAACATTTCCTCCTTGGATGGCCGTGCATCACTTGAAGCCAAATCCAACTAAAACGGAGCTCCTTCCCAAAACCTGACCTGTGTGGCTAATTGAAAGTGACCATTTTAGCTTTAATGTAAACTTGAAAGATAAGCCTGATACTCGCAGTGGCATTCTTTCAATCATAGCCTCCTTGTATGATCCTCTGGGGTTTGTGGCCCCATTCATCTTGAGTGGAAAGCGCATTCTTCAGGAGTTGTGCCGAAGGAGCATTAAATGGGATGACCCACTTCCCGATGACTTGCGTCCACGGTGGGAGGAATGGAAGACAGGCCTTGAACGGCTGAGAGAGATCTCAATTTCCAGATGTTATTATCCACCACACTTTGGTAAGAATGTGAGTGTTGAATTACACCACTTCTCAGATGCTAGTAGTGTGGGATATGGTGCATGTTCTTACCTTCGATACAAGAATGAAGACGACAAAGTCCATTGCAGTTTCATTATGGCTAAGGCCAGAGTTGCACCAACAAAGGTCACAAGTATTCCCCGCTTAGAATTTTCAGCTGCTGTGATCGCGAGCCGACTGAGTGTTTTGCTGAAATCAGAGTTGAATATGAAGATTGATAAAGAGTTCTTCTGGACAGATTCTCAAGTCACACTGGCATACATCAACAATGAAGCACGGAGGTTTCACGTGTTTGTGGCAAACCGGGTTCAGTCAATAAGGGAGAATACTAAATCAAGCCAGTGGCATTATGTTGATACAGCAGAAAACCCAGCCGATCATGCCTCTAGGGGACTACGTGCATCAGAGATTCGATCTACCAACTGGTTATCAGGTCCTGTTCTTGTGGAGGGAAGAAATTCAACCTGAACCTTGTCCGTTAAATGACCTTTTCGTTGGCAACCCAGAAGTTAAAGCAGTTCAAGCATTTGCATCAATCGCGAGAGAGTGCACGGATATGCTTAATCGCCTGTCTAGATTTTCATCTTGGACAACACTCCTCAAGGTAGTGGCAAGAATTAAAAGACTGTGCTCTAAACAAAGGTGTCTCACAGATGTCGTGACTGTCAAAGAGCGTGAGTGTGCAGCTAAAGTTTTAATAAGGCTTGTCCAACAACAGTCATTTAGCCAAGAGATAAAGAGACTCGAAACGGGGCAGAGTCTTCCAAGGTCCAGTCTTCTTTTCCGTCTAGATCCAATCTTGAGAGAGGGTATACTTCATGTTGGCGGAAGATTGAAACATGCAGCTCTCGGTGAAGAATTTCGACATCCTGTCATTTTGCCCAATAATGGTCATATCATCCATCTTATCTTGTCTCACTATCATGTATGCCATCAAGGCAGAAGTCAAACTCAAATGGAGCTTAGAGCAAATGGGTTTTGGATACTTGGTTGCAGCAAGTTGGTCGCTAAACTCATACACAAGTGTGTGCAATGCCGGAGATTAAGGCGTCCTGTTGAAGAACAGCGAATGGCTGAGCTTCCTAAAGCGCGTATTGAGGAATCTGCTCCTTTTACAAACTGCGGAATGGACTGATTTCTCATTAAAAGAAATCGTAAGGAGCATAAGAGGTATGGGTTGATTCTTACTTGCCTTTACTCTCGAGCCGTGCACATAGAAATGTTAGAAGATCTATCTACCGATTCATTCATCAATGCCCTTAGGTGCTTCATCAGTCTAAGAGGAGCAGTGCGTCAGCTTTACTGTGATCAAGGCAGGAATTTCATTGGCGCCAAGAACGAATTGAAAGAAGCACTTAAACAGTGTGACTATCAGACCTTGGAGAATTTTCTGGCTGAGAAGCAGTGCGAGTTTGTGTTCAATGCCCCATCCGCGAGCCATGCTGGTGGTGTTTGGGAGCGTCAGATTCGTACCATTCGAAATGTTTTAAATGTTACCTTGTCCCAAAGTGTTGGTAGGCTTGATGAAGCCTCCCTTAGAACACTTTTCTATGAGGCCATGGCTATTGTCAACAGCCGCCCACTGACAATAGATGTGATAAATGACCCTAATTGTATCGAGCCCTTAACACCCAATCATCTAATTTTAATGAAATCAAAGGTCGCTCTTCCACCTCCTGGAAAATTTGTGAAAGAGGATGTTTATGGCACAAAGAGATGGCGTAGAATTCAGTACTTGATTGAGCGGTTCTGGAGCCGATGGAAGAGGGAGTACCTCTCCAGTATCTCTACACGGCAGAAGTGGCATGTGCCCAGGCGCAACTTTAGGGTAAATGACGTGGTCATTATTAAAGAAGAAATCCTTCCGCGCAACCAGTGGCAATTGGGACGAGTGGTGGAAACCACTGTGGACAGTGATGGCTTGGTCCGAAGAGTTAAAATACAAGTGGGGGAAAAGAGATCACTTAAACAGAATGTTTCCTCTAAACCATCAATTATAGAAAGACCAATACAGAAGTTAGTTCTGCTACTTGAGAGTGGGTAGTTCTGAGGTATATACACAAGTGTCTTCACATATGGATAGATGTAGAAATTAAATTTACGTCAGTAACATTTTATGCTTATTTGCACATTTTTCTATTTTGGAATATTAAATGGTCCTCAGGATTTGGGAATCATGTATGGGTTGTGGCAACATGACATGATTGGTGGGAGTGTAAAGGACCACAATTGTTTTATATGTTTATTGTTTGGGGACACAACATATGTCCAATTTATTTTAATGTTTTCATGAATGTGATTGTATGTGAATTGTACTGAAGACTTGTATTTTGTCCTGTGGGGGACACCGTAGTCGCACGAGGGGGGAGAGCTTGAAAAGGTAGCCTGCCGGTGCAAATGAGTACAAGCTGCTCTGTTTGAGTAGAAGCTGCGCAAGCTTCTTCTCCAAGGCTTAAAACTTCATTTACATAGCTAAGGTAAAAGTGACGCCTGTTTTATCGACAGAAGAAAGGATTATCATGCCATACAGTTGCATTCCTTGGTGAGCGCAGCGAGGTATGTTTGTTTGTCTATTTATTTAGGATTGTAACTCGTACCCATTTATGTATGAGAAACCTGGTTGTGTTCGTGAATGTCACTTGTTTGTGTGTTTTGATACAGTTTTCACGGTGCTATAAGGTGCAAGACGTTATGGATCAAAGTTGACGCTGATATGAACTTGAATAAAACGCAAAGAAACCTTAAGCATCTGTCGAGACTCTCTTTTGGGAACCAAGGGCTGCTACATTTTTTATAACACTAGGAGAGAATTCCTCACCACTGATACCAGTCTAATTGTCATCTTAAGACTAGTCTACCGTAACTCGCTCCATAGGTTGCAGTTCGCCCTCTTAGAGCATCAAGTTCAGCTCAACATTACCAAAATTCTCAAAGGGTAAAAGCCTGTACCAAGACTCTTCTCAGCTTTGGCACCCAGCTGAGCGACAGAACAACTGAGACCCTCGCTGTTTTCTAATAGAGACCCACCGGTTCACTGAGCACTTAGGATAACAAGTACACGTTCATGTCATGAACACACACTTTACAAAGAACCATCTTCTGTGTGTTTGTGTGTGAGATCTGATAGTGCCCTGGTGGAGCACCACCTCCATCTCTGGTAGAACCATAGCAGCTCTTAATTTAAAATCTAGACTTACTTGTGGGTGAGTCATGCTTTCTTGTGAGCACCAAGGCATAGGTGGACATGGCTCTGAATGAGTGTCTGTCAAATGCTGTAAATGTAAATGCCTCAGAAATCTTGCTCTGTATTTTTCATTCTCATCCAGGACAGGACACGGTTGCTCTAATACAGGGCTGCTGAACTCCAGTCCTTAAGGGCTGTGGTCCAGCACGTTCTGGTGATTTCACTGCTCAGAAACAACACAGAAAAAAAAAAGATTCTTTTGGTTGTTCACGCAGTTATATGGAATTAGATTGCTTTAAGACAATAAATCATCAAAGCCCTATATATTAACTTAATGGTGCCCTTGTAGTTTCAAGGTAACCATTTTCTTGCAATGTGTAGACAAACAGACAATTTCTTTATTAAAATATCCTAATTTTTAGTCAAATGAGTCCTATAAGTATGACAAAACATATTTGATTGAACCATTCCTACACATTTGTTCATAGTAAGTACTAATAATAATATATGGTGAGAACTAATAATAATGTATATAAAGAAAAACTTACATTTTCTTGAAGAATAAGTCCATCTTGATTCTCTGCACAGTGAGCCATTAGGAGTTGAACAATGAGATGGGCTGAATCAATGGCTTCCTCCTTGGAAAGAACTGCCTAAACTTCTGAGTTAGTTGGCCTGGTTTTAAAAAGCTCTACAATGCTCCTCCCACACTCTTCGACAGAAAGTTCAAAAGCACGTAGGACATTGATCTCAGTCAGAAGCTCAAAATGTGTAAATAGGCCTTTCTGAAGAAAAAGGTATGGCCACTTTTTCTTTACCTCTGCAACAGAAGGTGCTGGAATGCTATTTATTTGACTTCGTTGCAGGCAGAAAGTTGTCTCCATCAATTGTATTACTTCAGCTTTCTCGCCACCCTTTGTTCCTTCGCGAGAGTAGATATCCTCCAGCTTTTGACGTTTATTCTCAACTGAGTCATCCGTTTCCTCTAAAGGAAGCTCAGGCTGAAACCGTACACAACCATATGTGTCGGTCGGTCCTCTTTTAACACCACGGACTGATGACCGGTGCTGTCGGAAGCTGGTGGTGTGACTGAGGTTCTCAATTCTTGTCTTGACCTGGGCCAAAAGTGAGCTGTATCCTTCCCCTATAATTTGCCCATCATGAAGCTGGTCTGCAAAGCTCTGGGGATATTGATTTACAGTTGTTTTATAAATCGTAAGACACTGTGCATAGGTTGGGGTTGTCTCAAATGTTTTCATTTCATCTGCAAGCACCCTAACCATTTGTCGTCTTGCTGCTGGTGAAAGCCTTTTTCCAGAGGAAATAGCAGACTGAATTTCTGCAGGCATGAGCTGCCATGGTACTTTGAAGATGTCTGGCCATGATTTCCTAATATAGGATGTAGATGGCCTACTGCATTCAAGACTGCTGGATTCTCCATCCGTAGAGACAGACAAATTAGAAGAGCATGGCAATGGTGAGGAGCTCCCTGCTGACAAGGAAGGAGTGTTCTCCATGATGTTGAGATCCAAAGTGACAGTTTCCTTCTCTATAAACCACCAAAATATTGAACAGGCAGTTAAAATTCACCCCACTTGATCTGTATAGACACATCTTCAATTAAGCATAAAAAATATATACACCATCACATATTGTTTAAATGGTCCATTTGTTTTTTGTTTTTACAAATGTAGGCATAATTTAAAACTATTCACATTGTTTATTTTACTACAGTAGTGAGCAAGCAAATTAAATTGTTGAACAGGAAATTAACCCCCCATTCAAATTTTAACACTCTTACTGTAACATGCAGTTCAGCGCACTTTCTAAAATATCATATCTAAAATGTGTCTATTCACACTTTCTAATATTAAAGAAACAGTTCACAATGAAATTAAAATTACCCCATAATTTACTAACACGTCATCCTTTGTGTACAAACCGAATTCCAAAAAAGTTGGGACACTATACAAATCGTGAATAAAAACTGAATGCAATGATGTGGAGGTGCCAACTTCTAAT
>JBBPCV010777721.1:0-10637 GCA_037974505.1 Plocamopherus tilesii
CAAAATATTAAATTACAGAAATATAAAATATACGCAAATACCACAGCAAGAAGGCACACACGATATACAGCTTTGATGTAGATCAAAAACAGAACTTTACCAGCAGCCATTTCCTCTTCCTCATTCAGATGAATCAGTCTGTGAATCAACAACTTCACTTCATTGTAGACATTTTTTAAGTTCAAACTCTTCTCCTTGGCATCCTCCAGTACAGGAAAAGATTTGTTCAAAATTTCAGTGAGGTCCTGTCTGGACATCATCTTCAGCAATTGCATTGCACTAGCAAAGTCTTCTGTCTCTGTAATATTTTGTTTCAAACAAATAGAATAGATTTCACGCAGCTGTCTTCCCAGAGGTTGTTTGGGCAAACCTGAAGTAAGTGAATGTAGAAATCTCATCATGACAAACATTTCTGAGTGATAGGAATAGAAAGACTTCAAAGCAGCAGCCAAAACTATCCGAAGACGAGTGTCATCCAATGGCATGTCTTCATTCAGTTCATATGATGCTTCCTCAACAAACCTGAAAGGAAAAAAAAAGAAAAAGGAAAAATAATTGTTGAACACATTTGTTTTGGTGAAGATATTTGGTTGATAGAACACGGTTGTTGGTTTCATGGCCAGATGCTCTTTTAAAACTGGTCTGGAATTTTACAAAAACCTTGGCTTTTCAGGCAGGTTATTCCCAAAGTCTGATTGCTGAATTGTAGAATGAGTGAAGATGCATAGATCTGTTCTGGATGATGGTATTATGAATTTCTTGTCCTTGTGTTTTTTCTTCCAGATGGTCAAGTGGTATGTTATTGTGATATATACTATAGTAATGAGAATTAAAATTAAATGGTGAAATATTACAGAGAAAAAACTTTAAAATTAAGATGCCATCCACAAGATTATGAAGTGTAATTTTTTTGCTTATATTTTATATAATATATACAGTCCAACACGTATTCGTCAAACTTGTTGGGGCAACAGAAATAGTTCGAGGAATCCGTGATTCGAGCAATACGTGAAAACACTAGGTGATAAAGGAAGCCCTTATAATACTACAGTAGTAGTATGGTATGGTAGGGTAATTTAATACTGGAGTTAGGCCTTTGTTGTCTGTCCCTTTTTCAGGTAGGGTGCTTTGATTTGTTTGGTAATTTTTTGTTTTGTTTGTTGTTGGGTTTTTTCTTCTTTTTTATTTGGGGAATCGGGGGGGAGGGGGGGGGGGTTAGTTTCGAGGGTAAGAGCCTTTCACTGCCAATTTCCTGTCGTGTCGCGCTACCGGTACTAATGATTCAAAATGTTAGCACAGAACAGTAGCTCTATCGGGCTACAACTAGGCCTACACGCTTGTAATGTGCTGTTGTAGGCATTGTCCTGTCATACGTCAACATAGCGCAGGCTATACTTTATGTTTCCAAACACCTGTGTGACGATGATTTCAAGGCATGGATAGTCTATGATTTGTATAATAGATCAAGGGTGTGTTCGGATGCTACTTGTAGAAGTAGTAGTATTATTACTGGCGTCTAGTGGGCTTTTCACACGACCGGTACCGAGTTACACATTATTTCAGCATGATGTGGGTTATTTTTAGTCACGAGTTCGTGAATTTTTCAGACTACTAAGACGGGAAAAGTTGCTTGCACTGCTCGAGTAGCAGGCAAAAAGTTCGAGGAATCCATGAATAGGTTCGACGAATGCGTGAAAAAAATGTAAAGAAAATAAAGGAAAATATTCGGGACAATGCAGGCTGTTCGAGGGATCCATGAATTCGACGAACGCGTGTTCGACGAATACGTGTTGCACTGTAATTTGATCGTCTGCCTTTACATCTTTTGACGTCTTTCTGTTTTTCCTGTTAGAGCGAGATGTTCCAGACCCTTGTGTCAGTTGGATGCCCAATAACTTTTCATTATTCTTTTTCCTGTCATTATCAAAAATCGCTCTACCCTAGCTACATGAAGTACACCTTCGTTTTATTACTTATCAGTCCAAGAAATTCTATGTATTCTTCTTTAGAAAAAAAACAAAACGAAACAAACAAACAACAACATATCTCAACTGCCTTCATCTTTTTCCTCGTTCTGTCAGGTATTGCCCAACATTCACAACCATTCTTAAGACGTGTCAAATCGTCCCCTTTCATTACTCTTATTCTTTGTGTACAAGAATGTTTCTGTTCCTCAGGATTTGACTCAATTTTATTATTTAAAAATATCTTGGGCAAAATCTGTTCTTCAGGATTGGGCTCATTTTATTAAAAAAAATATATCTTCGGCAATGATAATTGTCCTCTTTTGTTTATGTACAGCATTTACTCTCAGATATAATCTTTTATCTAAGCTATGTGAATTTTTCAACTTGTTTCATCTTTTCACTCTTGCTTAAGAAATTGCCCTTAGTACTTAATGACTATTTACATTTATTTACATGTACCTGCTTGTAGGCATTATAATAATATCACGTTGCCCGACTAGATGACAGACCAGTCAAAGTTTATCCCAACAACGGGTGGAAAGCGTCCATAAACCTTTTACACCAATGCAAAAGCAAGCACAGAAACAAGAGAATGGGAACACACACAAACACACAAAAACCGAAAGAAAGAAATAACGAAAGGGAAACGAAAGAAACGAAGGGATAAAACAATGAAAGGGGACAAAAATAAACAAAAGAAAATAAAAAGAGAAAGAAATTACAGAGAAATAATAATATAATGGCGTAAAATGACCCATTACAATAATATAAAGTCATCATAACCACTTTAATCTACATGTCGTAGCCATATAAATTAGCTTAGCTAGAAAATAATAATAATAATAATAATAATAATAATAATAATAATAATAATAATAATAATAATAATAATAATAAAAGTCGTGTGCAAATCAAAACAGGGCAAGTCCCACTACCTCCATTGCGTATGCCTCAATGGAAGCAATCAGGGGCGAGTCTCATTGATGAGGTATATATTACAGTAAAGTAACGATTCTTTCATTGTGGCAATTCCATTCAAATTTTATAAAAGAAAGAAAGAATTGTATCGACCCTATTCAGAGACTGCGCTGTTGTTTGCTTCTAGTTCTGTGGCAACCACCGTCACTACGTTCAACATAGTTATTCTGCGTCTGAGCGATTGCCCACCAACTGATTTGCTGAAGTTTAGCAAATAATTCATGTCGATGGGCTAGCGATTTCCTTGATTGCTGTACTAATCCTGTGTCACGGAGTTGGCTTACGCCTATAATCAAAGGGCTGTAACTCTAAAATGCATTGGAATTTTACCCGAGAACAAACAACCACAAAAAGAAAACCTATAATGAGGCCTTCCGGAGCCTGACACGACAATTCGATTATTTCCCGGTGTATGGAAACCGGTAGTGTAAGGACACCCCAAGAGATTGATTTTTTATCTCTCCTTTTTCATTCCTTGAATGTTTAAATTTTTCTACAGACTCAGGAATGGGGCCTTGACACGCATGGATTAAATTATCTTCTGTTTACTTCAACTGGTCAATACTGCTACTGTATCATGTGGTCTTGCTTTATTGATTATTCTTTTTGGCTAGAGAATCGAGTTGATGATTGATGGATAGACTTCTAAGTATTCTGATATTCCAAAGGCACTCGACCACCAAGCCAAAGGTCATGGGTTCGCTCTCGGCTGTGCAGGTTTGAATGTGAAATCCGAATTTGTCTTTTTTCCGTCTTCTTGTCCTCTAGCAGTAGACGGTCTATAAGCTAGGAGATCCCATGAGCCTTTGCGCATGTAAAAGAACCCTCGATGATTAAAATCGAGAAGGAAGAGCAGGCCGTATCGGCCGCCATCCTGGCAAAATTCAATTCCTACTAAAAATCCTTTCGAATTCATTCATCCCTACAACCTCTTGTGTCTCAAACTTTTTGCTCAGTTTATTAATCTGAATTCAAGTGGAGGAGGCACTGCTCACAAAGGAAGGAAATGGGGCCATCTATATTCTTCATAACTAGCCCAGGTCAATGCTATTGCTACAAGATCACCAACATTGACGCAAAAGGTCACCAGTAAAGAACATCAATGTTTGAATATTCATATTTGATCGTAATACATCCAGCTTATTTGTTAATTTGTTCTCCTGGTTGTTGATCTGACCGTCTCCAGAGCTCTGTCTATAGCTACCTATCTAAATGTTTGTCCATGTGTGTATAATATTATTTGTGTATCTGCCTGCTTGTTTATTATTTGACTGCCATAAGCCAATGCATGAAATGAGCATAATTTAACTCTTTGATTACAATTTGCACATATATCGGGATAGGCACGAAAGTGTTCATCCCGATATATGGGCAAATATTAATGTAGCCAAAGAGTTAAATCATGTTCGTGCCTTTGTAGGTTTACGGCAGTCAAGTATTTAAATCGTGCTCGTAACAATACATCGTCGATTGACACTGAAAGGGTTAATTTATCCAAGAGTAGATTACGGACTGGATTTAGATTTATAATATATTGTTAAACAGGGAATTTGCCCACCCTAACTGTAGGTGTGCTGAAAACGCTGTGAACTAAAGGATACACGATGAAGATTATGATTGTGATGTCACACAGCCAAATAATAGATTATCGAAATGAATTGAGCTAAAGTGCCATCAATTCATGACATTCATATCTTTTCATTGCCATTCACATAGGCATAAACACAATTATAATATAACGGAACAAAGATTTATATAGTTACATAATGCAACTCAATGTTAGGCTTCCTACATTCAATTAACTAGTTAATACGGCTTTTTGAACACATTATTTTTCCTTCTTTTAAATTTGTGTGTATTGCTAGTCTATAATGCAATACAAAAGTGTGTTTGTTTGTGTAAACGTTTTATGGGTTTAACCTGCGTGTAAAAATTGTTTTAGGTGGAAGACGCTTGTCGCTGTTGGGAACATCAATCTGTAAATGCTCGGATCACGATTTTAGGGGTATGTTTGGCAGCTTCTTTATTTTCTTGGGACTCGCGGCATTTTGCCTTGCTATTTTGATTTTTGGTGTATTTAATTTTGTCTCTATGTTTTACTTATTTTAGTTTTTCTTTGCTGTCGTTATTTTTTTTCTTTTTGTTTGTTGGTTTTTGGGGGTGTTTTAGAGAGGGAGTGGTTTGCTTTTTTTTGTATATAAACTATGTCTTGTAATTTCATCGTCGAAAGATAATACAGGTTCAACTTTATTTATCTTATCTTTTATTTTGCCTCCTGAATTTAATTGGTTTTAAACTATTCCTGTTACAATGAATCTCATTCCTTATCTGGTTCTTGTCTTTTTTCATAATACATTTAAAATAATGTTTCATCTGCCGTTTTCTCAGATGCTGGTGAGATTTACAAAATTGCTGCATGGCCTGGATTGACTCCATATGACTCTCCCAAGACTTACCTAGTCACCAAATATATTCCTTTCACTGACAAAAGAGTTATTTGGAGTCTGCTGATGCACGTAAGTTTGGTAGTTTTAAGTTTGTTTCTTGCTGTTATTGTTATTTTCTCTTTTCTTGCTGTATTGTTGTTATTTTCTCTTCTTTTTTATTTTACTAACTTTTTTAAACCTTTTTATCCACTTTCCACCACAATCAACTGTGACACTTGGTTTTTAAGCAAGGTCTTTATTAGTACAGATCAAATTAAAAGAGATCATTGATGTTTATTAGAGAATGTTCAGAATCTGTCTTAGACAAGACAAGACAGATAGCACACACTTTCATATGTGTCACATCACAAGTTTTTGAAAAATCAGTTTCAGGACTTTAAAAGAATTGAGATATGGCAGTTAGCATTATTCGCAGCAATGTGTAAACAAATTTGTATAATTTTGATATGGTACTTCAGCCGCTGCCTCTTGTTTTACGATTCCAATTTTTTGTTTTTAAAGTTTGTCTCCATAGCTTTTGATTTCTATTGTTTTGTTTTGTTTTGTTTGTTTTTGTTTCTGTTTTTATTTTTAGTTTGCATTTCCAGAATATGTTTTTCGTATCACTTTCAGGAGTCATGGCTTTACTTTGGAACAGACATGGCCGTTGGTCAAATGGCTGTAGAGACATGTAACAGTTACAGGAAAATTGACCTCTGCATTTATGACCCTTACTGTGGATGGGATAAGGGTTTAGGGGAATGTCGCTCAAACAAGCAACGAAAGTAAGTATCAGGCAAAACTTTGTAAAATGGGCCATGCAAACTTAAGGTGAAAACATAAGGGGGAATATGATTTCTATTACATCATTCAAAATTATTTAGATTCATCACCAGCTATATAAAATCCCAAGCCGAGTAAAATCCTCAAACTCATCAATGCTCATATTCAGTCATGCCCAGCGGTTGGCTCTTGTTGCAAGGCAAGATCCATGTCCTCAGAAGTTTTAGTCTGGCAATATGCAAGAAAATGCTAAAGCAATCCAAATTTAGATCCTTACTTGAAAAGGACTTCTGAAATGAGTGAATATCCTGATGGAAGCTAGGGAAACAATGAACTTTTCCTTAATTAATTTTAGTACAAAATGTTCAATGCCATATTTATTCTAGAAGTTAATCAGAAACTATATTACAAGGGAAATGTAGTTTCTCTCAGTTACCTTGCAATGAGTCTATGATGCCCAAAAATTAACCAGTTCAAAATATTAATATAATATTAAGCCCTTTCCTTTAAATATTGTATGCATAGTCTACTTACATTCGTTTCCTTTTATCCTTTCCTTCACAGCCTCATCAGCTATTCTGATATTGATCTTCTCTCCTACTCTTTGGAAGAAGCCATCAGGAAACAAGTTGGGCAACTCTATTGTGAGTTGAATTAGTTTGCATTATAATGACAAATGTTATCTATGCATCACGCTGTGTAAAGATTTGCTAATGTTGAACCATTATTGAATTATTTCCTTCTTGGGAAATCCCAAAAATTTTCAGTTTATCTTGTGGAAAAATTAAAAACTTTAAAACCTGTAGGAAAATGTTGATTGATATTTAATTCTTAATTTCAAGCATGTATTTGAATTTATTAGTGTATATTGGGGAAAACTTCTGCCACCATAGTGAAACATTCTACTAAACGGATCAATCAAGTTGTTGGGGTTTTTTTTTTTTGGTTTTTTTTTTTTTTGTTTATTCATTTTTTTATTGATTAATTTACTTGTTTATTTTTATCAATTGTGCTCTTTTTACTTATCTTTTGATTTGCAGCAACTGAGGAGATTCCCAGAATTTCTGGAAGCTCTGTGACTCTTGGCATTGAGTATCTTCTTTCTATCAGTGGTAACATTCAATGGACCAAAAATGGCTCCAGAGTCTCTGGAAAAAGGCATATCTTGGCTCAAGACAATTCCCTGATTGTCACAGACATTCGAAAATCTGATGAGGGCCACTATAGGGCTATAGATGAACATGGAAGAATTGTTGCTGAGTACACATTGAAGGTTGAAACAAGTAAGTCAGAAAAGAGAATCAGAAATTGTATAAAGTATACTTTCCTCCAAAATTGTTTGATTGAGCCACATTAAATTGATTCTCATGGAAATAAATATGTCTTTATCATCCTGCCCGCACCATTTACTTATTGAGAATATTTGGGCTTATGCAGTTTCTTTAATTTTTGTCTTGTACGTTAGCAAATGAAACAAAGTTGTGATTGAGTAATAAGTGCAGAGGATAGTGTTGGGTGCATTTAGGGGTGAATATTCAGTGTTTAGGTTTCCAACGGTTGACTTTTAAGTTTAAATCTGATTTGTACAGTATTAAGTACTTTCTATGCATTGCATCATAAGATTTTGACATTGTTAACCCAAATATTTTAAAAAATGAGTCATTAACTGGCAAATAAGACATAACATCAAAACTATTCTTAAGTGGTGGCTTTGGTGAGACAACAATGCCTGAATGTAATCTCTTGTGACACCAAGTGTCTAAATCACACCTCTAAGCTATCCATATTGGCCATGATGGATCACTGGAAAGCTTTTTAGGCTAGACTGTATACTTTGTATATAATGTCATTCTGTCTGAATGTGAAATGTCCCCATCATAGTAAATTTCATGTGTCTTTAGGCTAGATTGTATATGTCATTGTCACTTTATGCATTGTGGGAAATGTCCATATTGTTTTAAATTCTTAAAGTCTTATTCATTTACTTATTAAACTTACAGGTTAAAATTGTCATTTTCAAAGGCTTATTTTAATGACAAAGGCATATAGATCTTCACTCTACCCTTTGACATTTTCTGCTATGGCTCTCTAAGTTATACATGTCTTATCTTCATCTTTCCTGGCTTGGAGTATCCTTTCACTTTTCTTATGCTGACATATATTGGTTCGGAACTTTTAGTAAATTTTGTTCAGTTTGCTGATGAACATTCTTTGCTTCTTCAGGTAAAGAGCAGATTGAGCAGAGATGGATGCGTAAATTTGACCAGTGGTGTGATGAATTTGAACGGTATCAGGAAGACGTCAAGCAATGGGTAAGTCAAGAAGCTTCTTTATTGTCACATTTAGCTTGTTACAAGTGGAATACAAGGACATAACTTTTCCCTATTGTTCATCTAATCATTCTCCAATGAGGCAGCTTTGTATAACAGGGTCTCATATTGTTTCGATATATCATTAATTTCATTTTAGTTCACTAGGTCATAAAATATTGAAGGTTTTAAAATTTTGAACTGCTACGTGTTTCTTGCCATTTTTGTCTTTGCTTTGTCTGCATCTGAAGAAAGTTTTTAACCTGAAAACTCATGATCTATTCATGACTTTATTTAAAAGTATCTTGTTGGCATGAAAAATAAGAGCAAATTGTTCTGCACTTGTTGGAATATAAAAATGAGCACAGGAAAAGGATAAATTCATTTATTTCCCAAACCAAGTCTGCGCAACTGGAATAATTTGTTAGCATTAACTGTGGATGAAAAATAATATTGAGCCTATGCATCAATCCAGTTATTAAAGAAAAAAATCGTCGAGTTATTGAATACATGTATCAACAGGTGTTCTGTGAAAGTTGTTTGGGTTTTTTTTTCTCTTTATTTTTTTATCTGTCTGTCCATCCAACCATTTTAAAAACAATTTAAAAGCATTTACATCCTTTTTATGTTGAATTCAAATATGTAGTCTTAGGCTTCTGCACAATTTTTCTCAAATATATTGGGGATCAACAATGTTCATTAGAAAAAAAAAAAATGTATGTCGTACACTTTCTGCTTGTATTCATGAGAGCCAGATAACTCTCTTTGTATGCAAACTTGTCATGAGATGAAATATGTCTATAGCATTGTTAAAGCTTCCAAAAATGGTTTACATTTTTCATAGCAGACAGCACCATGTGTGAGTGTGTGTGTTTGTGTGTGTGTGTGTATATGTGTGTGTGTATGTATATATGTAAATTAAACATGTTTTTCTTTTCTCATCCCTTAGGAGAACAAATGCTCATCCTGTTGTCAAGACTCCTCCATCGCCAATGTGCTACCTGCTTTGGACGGAAAGTAATCAGTGACTAGCATAATGCAAAAACAGCTTCTTAACTGACTGTACAAGAATGGATGTGTGGAATGAAATGTGGGATCTGAGTCCCAACGCCTTAAATCCTCTCCTCGGGGCTTACGACAACAATAACCAATGCCTACATTTCTCACATCGGCAAAAAGATAAAAAGCACCGACTTGTTCAAGCCTTAATTTTTTTTTTTTTTTTTTTTTTTTAAAGAGAATGTAAAGCTGCTTCTTTGCTGTGTATTGAATAGGGAAACACAATGTACTGGGTTCTTCATCTGCACCAACTGTGATAAACATGTATCTGTTGTTTCTTTTGTGTTCGTTCGATTTGTTGTTGGATTTGGGGTTTTTTTTCTTTTGTTGTTTCTTTTTATTTTGATGCGTTTGTTTGTTTCGAATTTGTTATTTGTTTACTTTCGTTTTATTTTTTTTTATGTTGTGTTTTATGGGGTATTTTTTTTCTTTTTAAAGATTACTCATTCATTGTTTTTTTCTGTTTTTTGTTGGGGTTTTTTGTTGTGTTTTTGTTTGCTTTGTTTTGTTGATGTTTTTTTTGGGTTTTTTTTGCTGTCGTTGCTTTTGTTTTGTTTTGATTTTTGTTGAGTCTTGTGGTCTTCGTTAAGGGGGAGTGGGGGTTGATTTTGTTTTGTTTTCTTTTCTTTTCCTTTTTTTGTTTTGTTTTGGATTTTTTTTTTATATTAATTGTTTTGCTTTGTTTTTTGTTTTGTTTTTTTGTCTTTTGTTGTTTTGTTTTTTTATGTGTCTGTGTGTGTGTGTGCATGTTGTTTGCATTTTTGTTTGGTCTTATTTATTTTTCTGTTCTTTTTATTAAATTTTCATGGAAGGGGTGTTGAGGTTGAGGTGGAGTGTTGTTGTTGTTGGGATTTTTAGTTTGTTTTCTTGTTTTTGCAAGGTTGGAAGATATGAGAGTATTTGACTCTAGTTGGGTTTTTGTTGTTGTTGTTGTTGCTTTTTTTGTTTTGGCTTTGTTTTTTGTTGTTGTTTGGAAAGTTTGTCGGGGTCTCTTTGTTGTTGTTTTTTGTTGTTGTTGTTTTTTGTTGTTATTTTTTGTTGGGTTTTTTTTTTCTTTTCTTTTTTTTTTTTTTTTTTTTTTTTTTTTTTTTTTGGGTTTTTTTTTTTTTTTTTTT
>JBBPCV010777832.1:0-10636 GCA_037974505.1 Plocamopherus tilesii
GTAAGAAGTGCACAGAATGGAAACCAAAAAGAGGTAGAAGAGCAAGAGGAAGACCACAGAGAAGATGGAAAGATGACGTCGTATAGATAGAAAGCAAACAATGGATGAAGAAAGCAGAAGACAGAGAATATTGGTGATTATCGGCGAAGTGCTACATTCAACAATGGATGGACACAGCCTGAAAGTAAAAGTAAAAGTAAATGGTGGATTGCATGTAATATGCCCAATTCAGAATCAGTGACTTTGACAGTGTATATACAGTTCCCTGTAGAAGACCAGAGATTAAAGAGGAGGAGAAATAGGGAGTTTTCACACAATTTAACATAAAGAAAAAATGCTATTAATAATAATAAGTTAGTGACCAATCTGAAGTGACCATATTATAAAAATGATCAAATATCACATACCTTTCTCCTTACAGGACTAAAAAGATGAAAAGATTGAATAAAGATGATCAAGATGAAAAAAAAACACCAAAAAAAAACACCCAGAGTCAGAAGAACTGGAACAGGGTCTAGACAGGGCAAGACAATGGGAAAGAGGAAATGAGACAATGAGAGTACAATGTCTTGATAATATGTTATGCAAGTAAGAGAGTTGGCGGGCAATGACTGGCCTAAAAAAAAAAAAGAACAGTATGTATCTACATTGTGAGGTCTTATCAATGAAATAAAACCATGGAACAAAAAGTTGTGGAGAGACTATAATACAAAACAATACAGTCAGTCAGGGTTGTAATGCACTTTGACCTGTGCACAAAGTTCCTGAATGTTGTCCTCATGCCTTTACACCTACATGCATTAACTGAACCTGTAAAGCATTGCAATGACCAGGAAGAACCAAATCTTCTTTTCGTATTAAATTTTGTTTTACATTTTCGTAATTACATTACACTTTTTACTTTTCCTTGACATTATGTATATTTTTTTATTTATTGCTATTAAATGATGCCGTTTGCTGAATATTTTTGCTTAATATCACAATTTTACAACACAATATAAGTATCGGATGGAATAAATCAAAAACACAGTACAGATCATGAACTACAAATGTGTAATTTATTATCAGTATTATTGTGTTTGTAAAGACAGAAAGAAATACATGTCATTCTGCAGCAAGGAAGCGTGATCAAAGAGGCAAAACTAATTTGACTATTACATGTATTACATTTCCTAAAAGGTGGCTTACAGAAACCAATTTTATTTTCACTTAATCAAAACAAGCAGTTTTTGCATTAAATGATCATAGTACATTGGAATCTTCCATACAAATAGAGAACAAATGTATAGGTTGCTGGTAGCAGTGCTTGAAGTCTTGATAATGTACGTGCATATATTATGTTGCTTTGGGGTTGCCAGAGTTTTGTTTGTTGTTCTATTTTGTTTTCCTTTTTGTTTTGTTTGACAGTCATCCATCCTTAATAAATGAGATACAGCACCTAATTCTTTGAAAAACGCATCAGACACACCTGGCAACCTGGTAAGCTTATGTTGACATTGGGAACATAGTCAGTAAGGTGAAGGGTCACCATGATCCACCAGTATGCATCTTTGTCTACAAGACTACAAACACGTCTGGCACATTTTTCTTTCCCAAAATCAAACTAAAAAATTCCTGCTTTGACCCTCTTTATTCTGTTTATTATGTTTCTCAATGATTAAGATTTTTTCTTCTTAAATTATGCTCCCCAGGAAAATGGCATTCATATGGAATACGATCAAAGGGACATAAATCAGAGAATTCATGCCACAATTTTATCATCAACATTGGCCGTTTTTAAACGTTTTGAAATAACACCTTAATACATAAAGCCACGCAGTGTGAATCAAATTGTTTTTTGTTTTTTGCTTTTGTTTTTGCTTTTGATTTGTTAACTTAATTTTGTTTTTGGTTTGGAATGTTGTGTGATAGTGATGGTGGTGGTGGTGGTGGGGGGGGGGGGGGCCGGTTTGTTTTTTGTTGGTTTTTTTTTCTTTTCTTTTTTTTATTTATTCGCTTTTTGTTTTGTTTGTTTTTTTTTGCTTTGTTTTTTGGGGGTTTTTTTGTTTGAGTTTTTTTTTTTTTGGTCTTTTAAATATCACAGATACATGGCTTGAAATCAGACCTGTAATTAAAGGAATTGAATCAAGCCACATGACGTTAAAAGGTTTAAATAGGGATTCACAATGGAGAAAATGAAAAAATGACAGATAAAGGCAAGTCTCTCATGACAAAACATAAAGAATAGTATGCATTATAATGATAAACATAGACTTCAAAATTGCATTATATTATTATAGATAAAAATTTATGACATAAAAGAAAAATACAATAAAGAAATCAGCTCTAAAACAAATATTTCAAGAGTAGAAAATAACCAAAACTGATAGAGGTAAATGAAATATCTTACAATACAAAAGGTTTGTGAAAGTATGAAATGCATTATCACAAATGAACATTTACAGCTTGATTTAGTTGAACAAAAAGAAGAGCGCCTCTCTCTCATGTAAAAAGACTTCATACAAAATATAAAGATTGATAAATGATTTCAATAGTACAGATTACATGAATATAAAATGAACACTCTATTAAAACCCACTATTTATGTGAGAATTAACATAAAGTTTGAAAGTAACAAAATCATTGTACAATGACATGGGAACTGGAAATCAATGTCTATCCCTTCAAAGTGTACCTTTATTGTTAATATTTTTAAAAATAAATTTTATATAATTAGTTTTGCTAAAATCTAGTAATTATTATTATCACATTAAATTTATGTCATACAGTAAAATTGAAATTTAATTACCTAGCATTCTGTACACATCATTTCATACATTTACAATGATATCAAAAGATTTTGATTGAAGACTTATTTTTCATGGAAGGTGTTCTAGGTCGATGAAAGTTGTCCAGATTAGAATACAACTGTGCCTCAAGCACTTTCTTGTCAAATGTATCCGTGAGATATTTCTCTTTTATGTCGTCCCGCAAGGGTTGACTCATTTGCGCCATTGCACGAGTCTGAGTGATGAAGTTCAACAACAACAAAAAGAAAAAGAATGAACAACTTTTATGTAACAGAAAATTGTAAGTAAATAAATATCTTGAGAACAAATGAACAATTTTTGAAAGAGAAATAAGAATTAAAACTATGAACTCAACAGTTATTTCAGTAAGTCAAGAGTTGGTTTGTTGGTTTTTTTTTACTTTTAATCAGTTTATTGCTATATTACTGATTTCGAAATCCAATTCAAAAGTGTCGCCAGGCTTTTCTTTTTTCCTGAAACATATCAGAACTGATTCAAAAAAGCAAAACATTATCATTAAATCAAATTTAGATCAAACTGTAAGACCTTAATTTACCTGTGCTACCTGCCTCTCTTTTTCCTCAATCAAATCATCAATTTTGCGATCTTTTTGGACCAACGAACGCTCAAGATCTTGACGCCACCTTTCCACTTCTTTGTGGATCCTGGAATATACATTTAATTCATATATATATATATATATATATATATATATATGTATATATATTGTATTATATATTGTATATAATCTTGTCCCAAAATGAGAATTTTTAAACAAATGAAAAGTTGACTGAAACTATAACGAAACTTTTTCTTTATAACAAAGCAGCGGTTGTTGCAAATTGAAATGAAAAAAATGTACCATTATAACTTAAATTAAAAAAAAAAAAAAATGTTAAAAAGGGTGAGGCAAAATATTTTTGGGTTGATCTGGACATCAAATCTTCAAAAGACATACTTCTTAATGTTTTTCTTTTGCTCCAGCTGTTTTTGAGTTCGGTTTTTCTTTGCACGCCAAGATTTCAATTCAATATTTCTGTTGACCACTTCTGAAGCTTTTTCTTCCACCTGCATGAAGAGCATTAAAAAAAAATCAAACACACAAAAAAATATTTACAACAGCATATTATGCGAACTTCTTGTAGCAATCACTCGGCACTCTTCGGTTTGTGATGTCCTGCCACCATGATGGACTGTTATACTTGCTTACAGCAGAACATAGTGGCGAGATAAATTTTAACACTCTTTGCCATCTAAGTTTAATATATACAAGAACTAGGTTTAGATCTAGATCTTGAAATTTTTAATGAGAAGAAAAAATATAACATCCTATACAACATAGTGGACTGTCACTCGCAATTATTCACATTTCCCAAACACAATAAAATCAGGGTACAAAACATGCTATTTCTATTTTTGTATTTATTTCAAAGGAAAGCACATGGTGAATAAAATAACAAAGTTGATATCTGTGCAAGAACAGGATCTCACCACTTTCTTGTGTTGCAATAGACCATACCGCCATGCTTCCATCTCAGCTTCAATTTTACGATGAGCACTACGGGCCCTTCGTAATTTTAATTCTTCCGCTCTCCTGGAAATATAAAAAACAAGAAAGAAAGAAAGTGTTAACAAAAATACGATCAAGCCACCGTTACATTTCATACCGTTTTCTGACCTCAATCTGTAATTTTTCAGTGTGTTACATCATTTTTGAAATCCAATCTATGATTTTTTCGACCATTTCATAATTTTTGTATCATTAATTTACCTTTGCTCCTCCAACTCTCGGTTTCGTTGTTCTAATATGTGGCACAAATTGGTATCAGCTTTGCTCATTCGTTGTTCCATAGAAGATCTAATTATTTTGTTGTTTTGTCTGTGAAAATAATTAACCAATAATTAAATCATGAGCACTCTCATTGTTTTTCACAGCATGGGATAATACTAATAATAGTAGTAGGCTGTTTGCCCCAATGTTGACAATCTTGTAGCAATTGCATTGCTCTACCCAGGCTAGTATTCTAATAAAAAGTAGGGATCACCAGACACACTCCCCTCCCCTCTGATCTTTGCCTCTTCTACTTGAATTCAGAGTAATGAACTCATCAATAAATCTGAGGTACAACAGGCTGTAGGGGCGAATAAATCAGAAAGGATTTTTGGTTAGAATTGAATTTCGCCAGGGTGACGGCCAATACAGTAAAAACAAGATTAAATGGCTTTAGTTTAAGCAGATAAAGGTGGGAAGGGTGGTGGGAAAGAGAGAAGTGGAGAGTGTGGGAGGATGTGAAGGGGTTAATTTCAGCACTGCATAAAATAGGTAAAATATCTTATTCACCTTAGACTTAGAGTTTACAAAATTAATTCCTTTGCTTCATACACAGTTGTTCAAATAATAGTGGAAAGAAAAAAAAGGACAGAATTATGTTGTACCAAAGCAAAACTGAAATTGACATTGACTATCCATGGTATGTATAAACTTACTTTTGCATATCCTGAACAGCGTGTAAACGTCGTTCATGCAACTCTCTTTCCATCTGATTATCATAGAATTTTTTCTGGAAAAAGAGATAAGATGAAAAAAGAAAAAGTGATAGAGCTGCTGAGGATATGCTGTCATTTCAGTTGCATTTTTCTCTCAAATAATGTTGGAAAAAAGTCTGGCAATAACTGCAAGAAAAAGTCACCAATGCCCATCAGTGATGTTAAGTATCATCCTCATCATCATCATCAGGCATTAAGAGTGTGTCATTGGACATCCCGCTGTTTTCCATTCCTCTCTATCCAATGACATTTGTTGCTAGTGCTTTTCATGTGTGTCAAAGTCGCCTCTCCATTTGCTCTCTTGTCTTCCCTTACTTCTTTCTGTCGGGTGATGTCAAAATGGCAGAACTTGATGTCCATCTTTTGTCATTCTTCTATATATCACAACCCATTTTAATTTTTAGATTGTTGATTGTTCTAATGATGTCTTGAAGTTATGTTATCTATCTAATCCATTAAGCTATTTTGTGATCTTTCCATGAGATTCCTAATATAATGCTTGCATGTGCTCTTTGAATTATTCTTAGTTTTAGTGATCGATTCCTTGTGAGATTCCATGCTTCAGCCTTATATTATGTGACATTTGCTAGGATGCATTGATTTTAGACATTTTTCCTTCAGAATGATTGGAATCTGGTTGTTCTTAAATATCATCCTGTTCATTTGTCCAAAAGCTTGTCAATCTAGTGTTATTCTTCTTTCAATTTCTTTTTCTCTGGGTGAGGTTTTTGCCGATATATGTTGACCAAAGTAGATATAATATTCTACTTTTTCTATATTTTCACTGTCTATCATGATTTTTTGGTAGTCATCTCTCTATAATATAGTCGTTTGTCCTAAACTTTCTTTTTCTGTAGTTCATATGAAGACCAACTTGTTCGCTTTCTTTTGCAGATGTCACATCCAACTTTTTTTGGCCTCATGTGACTTGAGAGCTTTTTCACATTCTTGTACAAATGGCTGATATCCCTTAGCAATTCTTGTGTTACTTTCCTCTAACATGGCCTTTGACAGTTTTTAATATCATAATATTTTTTCCATTTAAAAAAAAAAGTAAAAAAAAAAAATAATCAAATGAAAAAGTTAGAAAATGTATAGGAAATGAAAGCAACACTTTTGACAGAACAAATCAAAGCAAACGCTAGTTTACTTCTGCCATATTGAATAACCAAAAAACAAAAAAAAACAAAATCATGGACGACAAGTAGAGGGGGGAAGAGAAGGGGGATGAACTTGCAGATAGTGGAAGATATTGAGAGCTGGCTCAGAATAAGTGTGGCACAAGCAAAATGACTTGCCATGAATCGTCCTGAAAATCAATGGTCTGTCTAGGCGGTTGTTATACTAGTCTTCCACTGAAAGCCTCTCCATACGTATTGAAATAGAATGGCATTGCTTTCTTGGCTAGCATTTCAACGTTTCATCACAAAATGCGGTCAAGGAGATGACATCTGTGTTCAAAGACTTGTTTGGGAAAAAGGCTTCTTTCTATATATACCCATACAAAGATTTATAAGTTATCATAGTTTCATATTCTTATATTTTGTAATTGTCTTAACATTTTCAATTGGTGGTCAATAAAAGATGCCCAATCTGACTTACCAAGGCTTCCTCATGCATTCTCATGTCTTTCCTCTCACTTGCACTTGTAAGCTGGTGTGCCTGTCTGGCAAGGACCAGTTGTTTTGCTTGCTCATCTTCCATTTCCTTGGCTTTCATATTCTGCATCTATTTACAATAAAATATGATATGAAAAAAGAATCTTTTATTTAAAAACAAACAAAAACAAACAAACAAAAAAACAACAACAAAAAACAAAAAACCCAAATAAACTCAATTCATTAGTAGAGGTGTAACTGGGCAAATAAATCATACAGTAAAAGAGGATGTCAGTGTTATGAATTTTGCATTTCATGATTAGCAATTTGGTAACAATGGATTTTGTCAGATCAGTACAATGGACAAGAGCAGGAAGTAAGCAAGTAAGCAGATGTTTAAAAGGAGTCAATAATATGAAGTTTGACTGTATAACCCTTGATAAGAAGATTTTTTTTACTTCCACCATCTGTACGTCCATAAAGTACATTACGTACAGGTTATTCCATTAAATACTATGCATAAACTCATAAATATGTAACATAACCAAAGGTGACATGAATTTTTACCTGAATGTCTTTCATGGCTGATTCTTTCTGGATTTTCTCTGAAAGTCTCAATTCCTGCAGAGATACAAAACCGGAGCATTGAATAAGTAAGAATTCTAAACCATGGTTTTAGAGCATAATTATAAACAGAAAAGAGTAGGGAAATGATTATTAATAACAATTTCAATATATTTATTCAGCTATTTGTTAGAGGAACATATGATTTGCAATCTATTGCCATTTTGCACAGTTCAAAAAGTACAAAAGGAAACTGTTGTTATGTTAATAATATGAGTAATACTAAAACATAGGCTATTTCCATTCAAGGCATCAATGCTTCAATTAATCTAAAATGTTTATGGACATTGTCAAGTGCTTAGAGTGAAGAATGTATACCAGCACCCCAAACATGTCCGCTATTCCCTCTTTCCATATTCTTTTCTTTGTTCTCTTTCTCTCTCTCTTTGTCTTTGTCCATATCTTTGACTGAAACTGATTCCATGGATTTCTATAACATATAATTGTTTAGGTTTTCATTTGATATGAACCTCCAGCACCATCATCACTCTGTGGGTAGGAATTCATGCTTGTAGTTCATGTATTTGCACAACTTTTCCAAATGAAAAGAGGATGTTCTCAATTTTTGTATGACAGGAAGAAGGTTATTTCTTAGGGTTTTTATTTCGTTTGTGACGGTACAATAGAAACTGGGTGTCTTTCATATTGACAAAGGTGGGGATTTTCAGGCAGTTGTTTCAGCAAAACATCCGTTTTTACAAGCCAACTACCTGAGCTATACTTAAGGGAATTATTTAGACTCTTAGAATGCTCCTTCAAAGCATCTAATGAAAAGGGTTATTGTATACTGTTAGAAAAGGGGAGGAAATTTTTTAGATTCATGTCTGCCTAGAGATTAATGGCATAAAATTCATCAGCCTTCATTAGAGTGTCCTTTGTACCTAAACTGGTCCCAATATATTGTAAGAAATCCCTTTACCTGCATTTGCTGCTGTTTCATGGATCCAGCTTCAGCACGATATAGAGATTCTTCCACTGACTTTCTTTTTAATTCTAATTCCTCTTCTTCAGCAGCAATTCTCCTTTCCTTTTCTTGGTTCTAAAAATGGATAGCATGTTCAGATTTCAAGTTAAACATTTCAAGAAATTTTTAGACAAAAAATTAAATTTTGCTGAGGTAATTAGAATGTCCCAGTTGAAAAAAGGGAAAGGTGAAGAAAATTAAAAAGAAAACATTGAACATGGAATTTTTCAGAAATAGTTCTAAAGATAGTCCTTTGTATCAAATCAAAAGAAATCAATAAACAAATAGATGTAACCTAAAACAGTAGACATCTCTAATAACATTTTTCTCTACTTCATACAATGTGCACCATTCAAATAAATCTTTTCTAGTCATAATGTATCATATGAGAATAGATTGGGGTTAGATTGCTTGTTTTTTGTTTTGGGGTTGTTGTTTTGTTTTGTTTTGATTTGCTTTTTGGTTGGGGGTTGGTTGTTTAGTTTAGTTTTGTTTGTTTTTTGCTTTTGCTTTTTTAAATGGGTTTTATTTGTTAATGATAATAATCAGTCACCTTTTGAAGTTGGTGAAAATGAATAAATAAATATAGCACTTGTTTGCATTGAATAATATAATATATCCAGTTTTATTTGGATATTGTTCTCACTCTCTTCATATCCCTGATTCGATTTTCTTCAGCCAAAAGCTGTCTCCTTTTGTTTTCAGCAACAATCTTCAGCACTTCTTCCCTCTTTTTCTGATCCTCCCATAGCTTCCTTACTTCCTCTGTTACTTCTTTCTTTTTTCTCTCTTCTTCTCTCCTTTCTTTCATTAGGGTGAGAATTTTTTCATCCTGAGGAAAAGAACATTATAACATAAAACAAAATTTGAAACTGAATGAGGGATCGGCATCCTCTGCTTTGTTGGTCGATAAGAATATAAATGTTAAAAAGCATAAAAATTAAATCCAAGCTGCTTTTTCAGGCTGTTCAATAAAAATCAACATTAAAGTAACATTGAAAATACAGGAAACAAGCTAAAAGTAAAAGGCAGTGAGCTTTCCATTTGGCTAACAAAATCTTATTTTTTTTAACAAAAACTGAAACTTTCAAATGCTGGAAAAATGTTTGAATCTCAAAGTAAAAGCAAAATTTCAACTGACAACAACACACAGGTGAAAAGGATTCCCAAATCAACGCACCTTAGCAGGAAGTCTTATTGTCAAGTTTGGAATTGAACTGGTCCTCACATTGACCTTTGACCCAAATGTAACAGAGGAAGTACATCGTTGAGGTTTCCTCTTGGATGATTGTGGCCTGGTCCTTCAAAAGAATGAACATTTAAACTTAAGTTACACTAAGCAAAAGGAGGGATGAATGGGATAAAAAAAATGTATAATTCACATATATAATAATAATAATAATAACGATAACAATAACAATAACAATAATAATAATAATAATAATAATAATAATAAAATAATAATAATAATAATGATGATGATGGTGGTGGTGGTGGTGATGATGATGATGATGATAATAATAATAATAATGAATGGTTATTGTATGGCACTCTGTCCCAAAAAGTATCAAGCTCAACTTCGATTTTGTGATACATAATTTGAGATATGCATAAATATGTTAAAAACTTGAAATACATACATTAATTCTTGTATCAAAAATTATTTAATTTAAATCATAACTGGAAATAATCATATGGCTACTTAATAATACCAAATCTCTTATTCCATCTTGGAATATAATTTTTACAAATCTTTGCAAAAATACTAAAAAGAGAAATGACTACTTACAGTCAACATTTTATTAGTTTCATCAGACAATGTTTTTGTTAAGAACTTACTTGAGCACAGACTTTGGTTTGGGTGGTGCTTTATCTTTCTTTGAAATCAATTCTCTGTGAAGTTTTGGACTCTCTTTTTCAGTGGCTCTGAAAAATATTATCATCGTTACCACCAAAAAGTTGCAATATATTTAAAAGAAAGAAATGAGTGATCAAACGAGTCAACAATGAGGGAGAGGACACTCTAAACAGAGTACTTTACTTACTTACTTACTTTTTCCGTCTGCTTGTACCCGTGGGCGTCGCAGGGAGGCACAATCGTCTGTCTGCCGCAA
>JBBPCV010777943.1:0-10636 GCA_037974505.1 Plocamopherus tilesii
CAGGAAAAAAGAAAGGAAATTATTTGGAACAATGCGGTTTGTTTTAGGAATCCGTGAATTTGACAAACACTAGATGCCCAATATAGTAAGGTAAATTGATATTGTAGTTATGTCCCCTGTTTTTAACCAAGAGATTTTAAAAAATGCAAAAGACAGGAAAAAAGAAAGGAAATTATTTGGAACAATGCGGTTTGTTTTAGGAATCCGTGAATTTGACAAACACTAGATGCACTGTATGTAGGTATTGTTATAAGATGCTAATTTTTAAATTTGTTTCTTTATTTCACAGATTATCCGTTCACTGAAGGCAGCATGAAATCAGCTGACATGATCCGAACATGAAAAGTTAAAAAGGATATTTATCTTTTAAAATGGTCTACAGGTGTTTGGTTGTTTTTATTTAATCAAAGAAGATTATGGTTTGTTTAAATATTTTCCAAGACACGGAATATTGTGGGGAAGTTAAAATCTCTCTATTGCTAACTGAATAAAGAACTAGGAAGGCTTTGATCTTGCAATTGTAGTAAAAATTAAGCCTTTTAGTTTTCCACTAGTAAATGAATCCCTAGTTTGATTATCACATTGGTTATGGTAGTTTTGGAATTTGATGCATGTTTTTAAAAGCTCACCACATTCTCTTTTCTGGCTATTTTGTATATGTTACATACATACTGTATATTGTATGTTGCTTCTTCAATTTCGCATGTTTACCCCTCTTTACTCATGTAAATTTAGAAGAAAAGGGGGTTGAAATGAAAAATGCCTATGTTGCACTGAAATTAACTGCAACCATTCTTTTTAAGTTTGAGTGTATTGCTGCCTATCTTAGTTGGTTAAAATTATAATTTTTTAGGAATTTGCAAGACACTGGTCATTATTAGTTTTTAGTTTGTTTTAATTGGCCCTCTAATTTAAAAGATTTAACTTGTCATTCAATCAAATATGTAGGCTTGGTTTTATTATAATATGATGTATTGGACATGTGAGACAGATTTTTCTCTAGTTGAAAATATTATTTATACTTTTTAGGCTGTTGTGGTCGTGTCTCCGTCTACCCCAAACCTTTTCTCTTTTTTCCTTACACACTCACACATCTGTTCATTTTAGATTTAGTTCAGTCCTGATATAACATAAGGCATTTTTCTCAGACTTGTTCTGTATAGACTATTAAAATCAAAACCAGAACAGACTCCAATAAAACATACTGTAATTAATTAAAAATACTGCTTGTCTGACGTCTATAATTTATGTGTGTATGAGAGAGAGAAAGAGTCATGTTTGTGAATTGTTACTAAATAATGCTGTCGATTAAGTTTTTTTGTTTTATTTTTTGTGTATGTTCTAAAAAGCACAACACCTTATCTTAGAAGCATCCACATGTACAATGGCAAGCTAAGCCATTGAGCGGAGAAGCTATCAGTGAAAATTAAACCGAGTGTGCCGATCCTCCATCCATTCTAGATTTATAGTACTACAATTTGCATTGCAAGTGTATGGGTCCTATGTCTACTGTAGACTCCACACTTGACTAGAGCTACCCAGGCGGTAAGGTAAGCCTTACCAATACAGGCCTTGCCAATAAAATAAAATAATAGCAATATTAATAATAATGATAATTTGTAATAATTATAATGGTAATTATATTAACAACAAAATAACAATAATAATAATAATAGTATTAGCAATAATAATGATAAAGAAGTTATTGACGAGGGAAAAAGTATGTTAATGAGACAGGAGATGAAGAATGAAGAAGACTATGAAAAGTCAATGGATCTACAGTAATGAAATGATTGAAAAATACAACCCAACATGCTGTCTGTAAAATTGGACGAATGTTTAAAAAAACAAAACAGTAAAATAAAGTGAGGAGCTGGGTCTCACATGAAAAGCCTGCTCTGAAGCAATGATTTAAATTTAAGTTAGTGAGGATGCTGTGGGCAGATTACAGTAGAATCCTGATAACTCGAACTCCAAGGGACCAACAAAACTGGTTCGTGTTATCAAGAATTTATGTTAAAGAGGGGAAAACCTGATTTTGAACTTCGGAGCAATAATTTTGGGGGGGGGGTGAAGATTCAGTTGATCGAAATTAAAGTGCGTTAATGGAATGAATGATGCTGCTATGGTGTAAGCAAGGCAACCCGACACGAGCAGTCGGCCGAAAAAGAAATAGAAAGGAGAGGCGGGTGTGTCATGGAAATGGGGGAGGGGCTGCAAGTTGCAAGCGGCAAACAATGGGGTGACCAATGGAGGCTGGAGCTACCCATACTGTGGTTTCCTATGGAGGAGATCATCAACATGCGATGGGAACACAATGTCTTGCTGTAGCGGGCCTTGCCTGCGTTCAGCACGGCAAGCCTTATGGCAGAGTGTGTAGTCCACTGCCTCCTAGGAATCTCCTACTCCAGGAGGGAGTGGTGTGTGATACACTGTATACCCTTCACCAACCCCTTTCCCTTTGTGTGCAGAGGCATCATTTTAATTTTAATACGTGCGCGTTGCAAGGCTTGCTCGATCCGAAGCTTTGTTGGTGTGAGAAAAGTAGGAAAACCCGGAAAAAGTTTACACGAAGCGCTGGTTTCGGTTCCTGTAAACAAGATCTGTTAAAATTTGAGTTCGTATTAGAGAATGTTGCATTAGTTGAACAAAGAAGAAAAAAAAATTGGGGATTCGGGTCAGTTCGTGCTAAGGGCCAAATTCGTGTAAAACGGGTTCGTGTTGAATGAATTCCACTGTATGTGGTCTAGAATTTGCATGGGACTGATATGAGAGAGATTGACAGGTGATAACTCTCTGGACAGTGGCTGGTGGTTTTGTTGTTGATGTATCCACTCTGCTTGCTGAGGGTTTTTAAAATTTTCTGTAGATGGTCTAGTTGTTTGCCTGTCGTGCTTTGATAAGTAATCGTTTCCTTTTCTCAGTCCAGCATTTTCTTCATGATGTGGTCTAGCCAGAGGAGAGACGTGCGTTGTAGTTGTAGTGCTGATGGTATACATGTATTTTTGTAATTTGTATTTTGAAGGTAGTCCATAGTTCTTCTGACAGTGTCAGCTGCATTTTTTCCCTACAATTTGACTCTGACTGCTTGCACTCTTGTTTCTATAATTTTCTTTCAGCGTGGTCCAGTTGACTGATGAGAATCTGTTTTCCATTGGGCTGATGGTTTTGTTTGTACTTGTAGTTTGATTTCGAAGTCAGTGACAATGATGTTGTGGTCACTGATGTCTGTCTCGGGTGGTGGAGTTGGACTGTAAAGGGTGGATTTAGTTGCAAGATAAGTGTTAGAATTTTTTAATAGGGTAGTAGGATTTTTGATTGTCAATGTCAATTTTGTCGGGACACCGTGTGTAATGTAACAGCTAATGCGAATACTAATATTTAAGTGATGTAAGGGATAGCCCCATAGATGAGACAGGATATTAAAAAGATAATAAATTCATATTCATACCACAATCAGGGGAAAAACCGTAATTCTATTTAATTTAGTTTTAGTAATAGTAATAGACCCAAAAAGCCAAGTTGTGTCCAGAAAATTGTTCATCTGATCAAGAGTGTCTAAAAATATGAGCATGTTTTAAGAAGGGTCAACAGTGAAGGAATGAGAATGGGGATTTCAAATTGTTTCTCTTTAATTAAGGGGACACATCTTAAAAGAAGTCATTATTGATTATACTAATTACTAATTATATATATATATATAGTGGTCAGAGAAGGGTAAACATCTGATACAATGAAAAAATAATTAAAACAAAAAGATCTGTTTCAATTTGGATAATTTTTTGTAGAGTTTATTATTGAAATTCATTTTTTTCATAAAAATGTGCATAGTAAAATAATAAAAGAAGCATTCAAGTACTATATATATGAACTAGTTAGATCTAATAAAATATTAGATAAATAATGTTAAAGTGAAGAGATCCCACTTCCTCACTGTCAAAGGATCATGAGTGCTAATGTAAAAAATACAGAAAGTTTAAAGAAAAAACTTGAGAGACTTCATTATAATTATATCCATGTGTGTGTGTGTGTGTGTTACATAATAATATACACAAATGTATATAAATGGATGGTCTTTGTCTTCTTCATTTTTTGATGTATGTTTTACCTTTTTTTCTTCTTTTTATCTAAATATCACTCATTCTGCGACTCAAAGGTCAGTCATATCATTTGAAGCTGTACAACTTGCAATTCATCTCTAAAGAAAGTATGAGTAAGAGTAAGCTAAAAGCCATTGTATTTTGTAAATGAACTAGGTGAGATGTGCAAAGATCAAAGCTCAAACAAGGGATAAATCCAGCAACATTAGTTTATTCTTAGTATGTCTCTGACTAGTCTGACAAAAGCCAAAATCAAGAGATACTAATTTTATATTTTAGCAAAGAGGATGAAACAGGAAAGTCAAGCATACATTACAATAATAAAAATAGAAGGAATCTTCATAATTCTACATCTCATCAATCTACATGGTTCATGATAATGTCATTTAACATAAATTGGCAGCACTCAGCAGGGATTTGTGAGGAACTATGCTGCCTTTTACTTTAATTACCCGGTACTTTACATAATATTATTAGACTACTTGTGTAAATTAAGATTTCAATTTCATAGTTTATTTATTATTTATCTTGATGCAGAAGAGCAGCATTCCTTACGATGACACATGCAAGCAAAGAACCCAATATTAAAAGTAAAAGCATTGCTGTTGGTACCATTAGTACCAACTTGCATGCTTTATGAATCGAAATTGAAGGATTTGGAACTGATGGCGTGGTGACAATCAAGTGATTATTCTGGCTCTCATTCTCTATATAAATCAACCTTCAGAGCTTAGAGCATATTTGATATGACAACGAAATTGCGAAATCAAAGAATGCTGCAGATATCACCTATTCCAAATCCATCACAATTAATTTGTTTGTAATAACCTAGGCAATATGTTTGAAAGGTAATGTTTACATTATTGCTATACCTCTAATCAAGATCTTCCAGTACCACTACATGGTGCTTCCTCCATCATGGCAAAACTATATTATGATATTCTCTTTGAATTGTTAACCTTTCACGATACGAGAACCTGTACAATTATGATATCATTCACAAATCATAGCTCTCGATTATTAACAACCATTACAGTTGTTTACATAGTGCAAGTTGACAATTATACCAAGAGGAAGGTCACTAAATATGAAAAAGATAGAAAAGGCATATATACAGTATTATATATCCTAGACCTACCTTCTCACACTTGATGACTCTTGACTCTCATTAAAAGAGTAATAAATATAACAACACTCATGGTGGTGCTTTCTTGGCATGTAATATTAATATTGCCATGGTTGGCAAGAAAGAGGGAGGATTGCGATATTCAGTTGGGCATGTGTTGTGCGTCACCTACTAGTACAGTTTGGCCATTGTCAGATGTTGTGATAGAAATTGTGTGTGTCAATAAAGTCGGATGTATTTGATAGTGTTGACCAAAAGAGGTGTACATGACATCTTGGAAATCCTTAAGTGGCACTAGTTGAGGATATTCATGGTGATATAGGAGGAGGGAATAGAAAAGAATGTCAAATTAAGATAGGTTTATTTACATATTTCATCACATAGAGAAGGAAAAAAAAGATACTTGAAACTTCTGTCGACAAAAGATGGGGGTCGACTTACAGGATATTGACATTAGTATAAGTACAGTGGTCTCCGCCTACCATCCCAATCCCATTCAACTTATCATCCTTTTTCTAGGATATTTTTCCTTTGAAATTTAACCTTCTAAGATCCCGCTCACCATATACTATCATATAGATGATAAACAGACATGAGACAGTCATACCATTGGTCAGGTGTGAAACCTTAGAAGCCCCACCTCTTTCCAAAGAAAGGGAAACGTCAGTGGCTGTCTCACATCATTCACACTAAGGCAGAAAAGCAGACAAATGCAATGCCCGGCGGGGGCTGAAGATCAGACAAAATTCACATTCTGAAATTGAATGATGAAAGATTTCTTCTCTGTTCCTAGGGCTATGGTCATTCATACGCTACAATTCTATTGAGTGTGATCAACAGGGATAAATAGGCAACGCATGTCATCAATCTGAATGACACGTCACTATTGGCTTGTATTTGGTGGACAATGCACATTATTGACAGTGATAATAGCTTTGCCCTCAGTAAGCATTAATCATATTATATCGTGATTGGAAATTAAGACAGGATTAGCTCCCATGCTGCTCTCCGCTTTACATCCCAATCTGACATTCCCTTTTAACTACGATAACCCCTGGATAAGAATTTTAGGCAGAGACCAATGCATTAGTTAATGAAAATAAAATTCAAATATGAAGGAAACCTGCATTGAAAGGACAATCCTCACTTAATATAATCTAACATTTATAGGACAATTGAATTGAATTATCACAAAAATCCTAACAAACCCTCTTATAACTAGTTTTGCATAAATGCTAAGTATGCTAAATAAACTTATACAAGAGTGGTTCATATTGCTGTAAATTTCCAGTGCGCCAGCAATTAGCTTAAATTTGAGTGGTAGTAGTAGGGCAGTCAAATTTGGAAGTTGTGATATGGTTGGGTTTTGTTTTTTTTTACGCAATGACTTCTCCTGTAAACGTAGTTTCCCTTGACTTCCTTCTATTAGAAGTTCTAATTGAGTTTTGTCAATTGAAGTTTTGATAAAAATGAAAGAAGATATTATCACCTTTACCTTTAACAAGGGTCAATGAGATAGTTGTAAAGCAAAGGCAAATAAAAGGTGACTATAAAATATCAGTAAGAAAATAAAATAGAAGGACATTCCAGTTGGCTCTCTTTTACCTAAATTATAGATCTCAACAACATCATCATCATGCTTCCTAGTTTCACAGCAAGCTACTGAGCGAAAACATAATTAAAAGAAGTGAAAACAAATTTTAAAAAGATTAGGGAAAAATCTACAAATTGTAAACTTAAATATTAATTATATATGTTCGGAAGGTTGATCCAATCTGATGAGGAGTTATCACAATGGAGGCGATGTAGGAATAAAACCTGGGAACAAAAGAAAAAAAACCCCAAACAATTATAATGGAAAGCATTACACTATATGATAATATATATTATATGTATATTCTACAAGTATACAGAGTACATGTATTAATATTTCTCCAAATAATATGAATTAGGGTCACTTTTATCCAAAAGTTAAATCAAACTACAATGTGCATGAATAAAAAAAAAAGATACAGTAAAACAAACACTGGTTTTATCTGACAAATCTGTGATTCAAGGAACATGTGAAATTACTTTTCTAACAAGTGTGGGAAGGATACACATACAAACACACACCTAATGTCTGAATAACTATTACTATCATTACTATTAAATTTAAATACTGAATACTGATTTTGATACAAGCAGCAAGGTAAACAGGTAAGAAAATATTATGATGATGCATGTATGACTGATTGTTACAAGACAATCATAGGCATTATATACACACACACAAACACACACATCCACATACACATAGTCATACTTCAACATCTATAACGGTACAGATATACAGACAACATTATGAGAAAAATTCATTATCATGGCCGAACTTTTGACTTGTTTGACAGTCTCAACATCAGAAGCCGTGAACTGGCACAGGTAAGATATGCCGATGACATCATCCTCCTCTCCACTACACTGATGGCATAGAAACACTTAAGTCATCAGTAAGTAGTAAGTAAAAGTAAACAGTGAGGCCCAAAATCTCTTCCTGAATGCCAAGGAAACAAAGATTAGGACAACACATAGAACAAATCATTACCCCAACATTCAAATCAACAACAAAAATAGTGATGTGGAGAATGAGTTCCGGTATCCAGACACCCTCAGACTACACATAAGAAAACTCGCTTGATTTGAACTTCGTTTAAGTTAGACTCTTTTTTTTTTTGAAACAAGGACCGCTGTAAAGAAATAATAATAATCAATAATACTACTAGGAAATCAAAACGCTTGTACTGACTTCAACACAAGCGTTGCTTCACATGTGTTGATCCAAACTTTTTGTCCAAATCATTGAAAATAATTAAGGAAAAGAAAACGAATAACTTGATGTTAGCAACTGCAAGCCTAGTCCTGGGACATGCAAGTGCAAACAACGCTATTGATCGCCGCAGGCACCAGACTGGATTAATTAATTAATACATGTAGTAATAAACTATGTACTGTAGTCATCCTAAACATGCCCTCTTGCCCTTGCATGCAGCAAACGTAGGCTACTTGTACAAACAAGTGTATGTGTGTATGCCATTGAGGAAGTATGATACAAAAACGGGACCGGAGGCAAGATCGGTGAAGGTGTCGGATTGTGGGTTTTGGGGTGGTGAGTCCTAGGGTAGGACTGTAATTTCGACAGTTGTACTACAGCTTTCATCCCGTATGCATCATATATCACGGAGGCGCAACTTTGCATTTCATTTTTCTTTTTTATCTTGCTTTTATTATCGGTAAAGAAACAAAAATCCATGGCACAGTGGTTATCATCCTGCATATTATGCCTCTCAAAGCTTTGACGGATGTTTTGAATTTCGGATGTGTTGATCTTTTTTCTACTCCCCCAACAATATCAACTTAAGTGTAGTCAACTGTATATATAGAAAAAGTTATACAAATGTTTACAAAGACAATAAAAAATCATTTTTTTTAAAATTCAGTCACTCAAATGGAGCAGCTATTGAAGAGTATCCAGGAGAAATCCTTCCATTTAAGTGGTGCTCTAATTAACTGGCATTGACACAAGTGAGATGACCTGTGGTTACAATTGTACAATTGGAGGAAAAACTACACATGATCTGGAGACAAAAAAAATTGTGTGATACATATTCTTCTTCAAATTAGTTAGAATAATTCCCCAAACTAAATCATCTATTTTCAAAACTGATGTTCAACCCTTCCCATTCCAAAACCAAAGTCATTATTAATAATTTGACACAAATTAAACAAGTAAATTCTTTTTCGTAAAGTACACACCTTAAAAATTAAAAATAATGGTATATATTGAGTTTCAAAGAATTAGGTACACTAAAGTTGCTGTATTCTATTTGCAGCTTTTGCCATCTACAAGTCTTCAGTATCAATATTTTGAAAAAATAAAAATTTCCAAAATTTTTTGTTGAATTTAAAATAAAAATAAAAACCAAATTTTATAAGGAATAAGTCATGTTACCTTTTGCTGGAAAAAAAAAGAAAAAAGAAATAGGTCTATTTTGCAAGGGGTATTACAGCATGCTCTATGATCAATTTATCAGATCCATTTAATCTTTGTTCAAAATTACATTTCTACTGGAACACTCAATTATAAGGAGCCTACCATTGCAATGTCTGAGAATGTAAAAAATAGAGTTTCTAGAGAAGTCTATGAACTCCACATATTCAAATTGCCACTAAAGAGCCACTTTGAGAATAAATCAGGTCACAAATTGATAAACATAAAAAGTGCTACAAAAATGTTTCAATACAATAAAGAAATGATGGTTTCTGAACTTATGTAGAACGTTTTCCTTACATCCTTTTTCTTAGCATCATATACATACATATTGAAACACAGCATATATATCATTGTTAGCATTCATTCATCTTAAACATGGTGAAAATGCTGGCACATTGGCTCATAATAATATAAAAATATAAAAAAAATTAGAGAATTTATACATAAAATTCATCAACCCGCAAGGGTCACATTGCCTGTAATAACTACAAAACTCATACAATTTAATGACATATAAGATAGTTGAGACACTCATACATATTCTTATATTTCATCAACATTTGGAAACTCATTGAAATTAATTATTTGTATATATATATATCGACAACCAAAGTCGCAAACCAGCTTACTCTGAAGATCATAACTTTTTAAGACTTGACAATAATATATAAAACTTCTTTACATTACTTGTTGAATTGACATAAATTTGTGTAAGAATGTCATTAGTTAGCAAATGCGCAACCTTTTCATTCTAATTCTCAATTGAAACACGGCAATTGAAAAGTCATTGTGAACAAAAGTAGAGTTTGTTCAAAACAATCATTGTACCAGCCAAGTCATTGCAAATGAAATTTGACACCAGACAAGTCTTTACAAATGAAACTGACACTTGCCAAGTTAGCACATCATCACGGCTATGTGCACCACAACCCCTCAATAGTGCTAATTAGCCATCTCCCATCGCAGTCACTAAATGGCTATGTCCTTTCAAAACTGTAGATTGCAACCTGCCAAATACAATTACACAATGGTAAATGAATACAGTATTGTAATTTCTTCACTTTAAGATAAGAATCACCATTTAAAATGTGTTTTAGGCACAATTTATAACATTTATGACACATTTTGCTTTTAAAAGTGTTTTTTGTCTCTCCCATAGAGGTAAGAGATAAACCAGTTTGCAACTTTCCCAGTTGGTATGATTTATGAAAAAATATTTCACACATTATCAAGCCATTGCAATGTTTTATATAAGACAATTGAATGACAAATGTAAGAACAAAACATATCACTACCTGCATTGTAAGACAAAGAAATTATTAGATCTAACACACTAGATCCAGACAAATTATGAAAGCCCCACAGAAAATATTTACAAAT
>JBBPCV010778054.1:0-10635 GCA_037974505.1 Plocamopherus tilesii
TTATTATTATTATTATTATTATTATTATTATTATTATTATTATTATTATTATTATTATTAATATTATTATTATTAATGTTATTATTATTTACTGCTGTCGGCCTAGTCTAGAAAGCCTGTGACTTGTTGTTTTCATGCCATGCCCATGTTATTGTTCTGCAGCTGTCGTCTGGCTTTCGCTCCACACGTTAATTGTTCGTCTTGATATTTACTACACCTCGAGGGTTATCCCTGATAATGACGTGTTAACAATCTTACTGGTTATTGTTATCGCAGCGATAACGAACACAGAGAGTTTTGTTTCCAACTCGGTTTATGGTATTAGTATCATCGTCATCACCATCGTCGTCGTCATCATCATTATCATCATCATCATCACCGTCATCATCATCGTCGTCGTCGTCGTCATCGACACCACCACCACCACCACCATCATCATCATCACCATTATCGCCATTATTTATTATTATTGTTATTATTGTTATTGTTGTTATTATTATTATTATTATTATTATTATTATTATTATTATTATTATTATTATTATTATCAGTATGATTATTTCTATTATTATTACTGAAATTACTTTGATCATAGCTTTTTTTTTATTATCATAGTCATTGTTAATATTGGGATTGATTCCCACCATCTCAACAGTAGACCAATATAAATCTATCTCTGTCAACCATGGACAATTTGTTGTGGAGTAATGACCATTATTTCGTGTGGAATTTTGGAGCAGTGCTCTTAATCGATCACCTGAAGGCGGTTGACAAATTGCTCGATGCAGAAGTGATATAAAAATCATTGCATAGTTGCTTTTCTTATCATGATTATATTTATTATTTTAATTATAATTATAATTATAATTATTATTATTATCATTATTATTATCATTATTATTATTATTATTATTATTATTATTATTATTATTATTATTGGTACGCCTACTGATATATGTAAGACCCTATTGATGCTGAATAGTAACTTGGAATGCCTATGCAAAATTAAACAAATGTTTTCCAATCTGATGAAAAAATAAAGAAAAATTATTGTTGTCGTTATTGTTGTCATTATCATTATTATTATCATTATCATCATTATCATCAGTTGCGGGAGCAGAAGCAGCAGCAGCAGTGCGCCTACTACTACTTCATGTTCGGTCCCAAGAAAATACATGTCCATGCCTCTATCAGCCATCAAATTATGTGGTACTAAAACTCAATTACCTGAGAAGAACTGCTGCTGCTGCTGCTGCCACCTACTACTGCTCCGGTCCCAAGAAAATACATGTACATGCCTCTATCAGCAATCAATTTATGTGGTTTTAAAACTTAGTTATCTGAGGAGGACTTAAGTATGGCAGGAATAAGTTTAAATGGCAATTTATGTATTTAACATTTACAATTCAACTCTTAGAGTTCCCTTAAAGGCATATTTATAAACATTTACATGATATGTGTTGATCTATGGAAGATTTATATCTATAGTATATATATTCTACATCCAGATGTTGATCAGGGTGAATAACTTGCAAGACTAATATTCTAGGCAAGGCTTACTTTGACAGATTCATTCAGCCTAGTAGCACACATAAATACATGAAAAATATTCTATCAGACATCTTGTACTTAAATGATAAATAATAAATACCTCTGGATATCTCTAGAATTCCATGTATTTTTTTTTAAACCCCTGTTCGATGAATTGGGTCCTGAACTGTTTTTGTTTTGTTCTTTTTTATTTTCTTTTGTTATTTTCTTATGTTTCATTTTTCATTATTACATTTTGTTTTGTTTCGTTTTTTATTCTTGTTGGGGGGGAGAAAGAATGTTGGGTAAGGGTGTACAACAAACATATTTTTGCTAAGAAGAAATGACTATAGAATTAATTTTTCCATTCTATGACTCGGGCATTGCAACAGTAATTCGAAATTTCAAAAACACTGACTGTACCAGCATGTCACTTGGTTAGTATGAGATATACATAAAAATCTACTACATATATAATTTTAACTGAGTTTCTAAGAGATAAAAAATGTATCCTTAAATTGCAACATTTAGATATCCTTCTTCTTCTTCTTTCTCTGTGGTGCCAGGTGACTCATAAGGCCGACTTAGATATTCTTAGAGAGTACAAAAATGTGTAGAATTTGAAAAAAAAAATTGTGGGTTTAAAAAAAAAAAAAAGGGAGAAAGAGAGACAATTGCATTATTGCAAATCAGACGATAAGTGATTTTGTACCAAACTCAAAACAACACTGATCTAACTGAAATACTCGCTTTCTCTCAAGTTATGCTAGATGGAAAGAATAAGGGGAAAGGGACCATCTCAAACAAAATGTTATACATAATATTGTAGATTTCAGAATTTTCAAAAAATAACATTATATGTATTGATCAATCAGGTAATAAACATTTTTGTTTTAATTTTTTTTAAATTATCCATCCCATAATACAGAATATATATATATACATGTACAGCCAATGAAAAAGTAAATATAGTTTCATAATTTAAAAGAGGTTGAACAATGGAACAACTGTCACTTACAAGGTACAGATAAAAGCAAGTGCTTGTTTATCTTCAACAAGATAAAATACACTTCAGATTAAACTGAATATAGTAAGCAGTCCATTCATATCAAACTATCAGAAATGTTAAAGATTTGTCTTTAGATAAATATGAGTTTGCAAACTAAAAATCAAATAAAAGCTAAAAAAAAAAAAAAAAAATCAACTTTTTTGTTTAAGGCAAGCATGAATATCACAGTTACAAACTTACAATAGGGAACATCATAATAGAAATTCTTCAAATAGTGTTGAACAAGAACACATTTATATGTCATTTCAGCATTAAGCCCTCTGCAGAAGTAGAGATATGTGAGAGTTTTTTGGTTTGTTTGTTTGTTTGTTGTTTTGTTTGAGTTTTTTTGGCTTGTTTCTACATTTTTCACATTAGACATTTTCACAGGAAGAAAGTCAATATCAACTTTCAACAATGTTTATCATAAGCTTATAACGAATTTCCTTAGAGGAGAGATTCCTGAATCACCAGAAGATAATATTTCTCAGATAACCCTTGGTTACGCTTATGGATACTAAATATAGTTTTCATTCACCAAACTTGGTAGGGTTATTTCCACTTATGCTCTTGCCAGAGAGACTTACAAGTGTATAAATCAATAAGCATTCCCATAAGAAAGAGTTTTAAGGGCTAAGATACATCAGTGTTCCTACTGGTCAGGCCCGCTGAGGTGTAAAAACACACCAGTGTTCCTACTTTCCCGGCTTGTAAGGGTTAAACTCATCCTTTTTCAAAGAAGCTAAGCTGTGGTTGACAATGCGGTGGTGAGCTTCATCTGCCCGAATCGCCAATATCACATCTCTCATGGTTGCATCCTCCTGAAATAGATTATAGGCTTATTCAACTAGACACACATTAATAGATATCATATACCAGTTTAAATGACTTAATTAGAACAAAATAGAATAGTTATAGAAGTAAATAAATAGATGAAAGGGTAAAACAAATAATTAAGAAAATAAACAAAAATGGATGAATAAATAAGGTAAATAAATAAAGTATGGCCTTTGATGCAGGGCTTGACGTAAAGCCTGAAAGGGCTCCCATTTGATGGTACATTCCGCAGTGGATTTGTTTGTCAGCTAGAGCTTTGTTTATTTATAACAAGATTGGTGACAGGGTGACACTTAAAAGATAACTTTCCACAATAACAGACCATGTGCAGGCATGACGCTTGACATCTACAATTTTCTCTTTTCATAAAACAGAGATGATGAATGAAAATGCTTGGTGAGTTTGAGAGATCAATGATAAAAAAACAAACAAAAAACAAAAACAAAACAAAATTTAAAAAAAACAAAAAAAAAAAACTTATCATGAAAGGAAATTGACAAAATGGAAAGATGAAATTTGTTGTATTAAAAAAAAAAAAAAAAAAAAAAAAAATGGATTTCTGTTAAAAGGGGTTCAGTCTTGTTGGCTGAATATTGGATTTCTGTTATAAGAGGTTCAGTCTTGTTGGCTGAATATTGGATTTCTGTTATAAGGGGCTCAGTCTTGTTGGCTGAATATTGGATTTCTGTTATAAGAGCTTCAGTCTTGTTGTTAGCTGAACATTGGGTTTCTGTCATAAGAAGTTCAGTCTGGTTTCTAGCTGAATATTGGATTTGCACAATAAGGGATTTGGTCTTGTTGTTGGCTCAATATTGCTGTTCCAAAGTAGTTGCCTGTTGCTTAAGAATGGCATCTTCATCTAAGCTATTTATAGCACTTTTAGTACAAAAAAAAAAAAAAAAAAAAATTTTCAAATTGGCCTGTGTTTGTACTCTTTATAAGCTGGCTTTACATTGTCTTTTGATATATTTTTGTCCAGGTTGTAACATACCTTCATCTTCCAATAGCGAATGGCCATATCCGGGGCAGGCTGCGTCTGCCAGTGTTTCATTGGGCCATTATCAATGTCCTGAAATTAGCAAAAATAAATAAATAAATAAGTAAAATGAATAAATAATTTAAAAAATAAAAACGATCAATTCAAAAGCACATGACAATAGCTAATATCTAAAAATATCAAATTTACACCATTTATCTGCATTAACATGTTTAGCTGTTTGTTTTTTCCCAGCAGCAAATTAATCATTCCCAAATAATGGTAAAAAAAAAATAAAAAGATATGAGAAAAGTTTAGATATAAACCATGTGACCAGCATCCAAAATATGTGTGTAATCTTGGTTTGATGAAAGTATTTATTTGTAAAGGCATCACACAAAACTACTGACAGATCTTTTGAAGGCTCCAAATACGGGATTCTCCTTACTTAAGATCTATCTTGAACATGAGATGGAGGGGGAGAGTGGAGACAGGAAAATTTGATTCAAAATTGGATGATAATATTTTTTTATATATGGGACTCGCAACAACTCTTTCGCTTGTGGTGCTTACTTTGTACCCTGCGAAAAGAAATTGTGCTGATGAGAAACCTACCTTCAAACACTTGGTGTAAGTAATGACAGCTTCCTCTTCCAAGTAGCCGACAAATCGGTGGCAAAACTTTGGGCTGATAATATAAGTCGCTCCAAATATGGTAACAAAAATACCTAGACATGACGAACATAGGAAAACATTAGCTGAAATAAGACTCAAATACAATAATGGTACAACGAGGGATAATGGTTGTTATAAGCAAAACTCTCCACAGAAACTATTCATTTTCCCCTTGTCTCCTGTAAAATCATACTGTAATAAATTTCACATCATAATAAAATTAATCCTATATCTTACTATCATGTAGATGTGATACTCTCTTGACCAATTTCAATATTTTTTTAGTTTTTCATTTCTTTTTTTTTTTTTCATCTCTCTGTTTCATTATATCCTTTCCAAAGAGTACTACCTGATTTTGCACAAACCACCAAAGATCGTGGCAACAAAGAGGCTTACCTTGAGCACCTATGACACAAATTCTAAAAAAAAGAGATGGTTGCTTCAATTGCAGTGCAGTCATTAAATGCATCCTTTCATTTTCAGCCTCCTCTGTAAAATGAGTAAGAAAACAAGATGTCAGAATACAAGAGGATGAATTTCATATAAAGCAAAAATAAAAAACAGATGCATTTCAAACTATTATAAATGCAGTGAGATAAATAATCTGTATAATGTTTAAATTTAAGAAAAAAACAAAACAAAACTGAACAAAGGACTTAAAATACAGCAAAGCAAAACAAAAAAAGTGAAAGTGTAGACACAATAAATCCTCCTCTCCTCTTCTTTAGCAACTACCTAAAAGGGTATGAATCCAATTCTGGTCCCTCTGCATCCTGCGTAATGATTGCATATGACGCAGCATTGCCGCAACCATTCCAGGGACACCAGCAACTGTTTCCAGGAAGCTGATACGGCTGTTATGAAGACAAAATGATTTATGTAATGAAAGATTTATAAAATCAGTTTTAAACTCTTTGCTAACTGCCATGAAAACGATTCTTCGAATTCTCAGAGAGATTAAAAACTTTTTTATCTTTTCTAATATATTTGCTGAGCAAGAGTTATTACCTGGGTATTGATGACAACACTTTAAACTTGCTTTTAATCATTCAATTCATCTTTGATGTTTGGATTTTTTATTGTTGCTATTGTTTAATAATACCATACCCATTAGTAGATTTAGATATTTAAGAATAGGGCAAGATGTGTTCCTGGACTACAGTAAAAACATTTAATGTGTAAGAAACAAAATTATATGGCCTGCTTGCCCTTTCAGATATTAGATCTAGATTAGATTTTTTTAAAGACTTTAACCACACCAGGATCTATATTCCTACCACACTGGGATCTATATTCCTACCATATGGGATTCTACTCTCCACACAGAAAATTTTTACAGACAAGAAAAAGACTTACTTTAGCCATTTTCCTTCATTCCTTTGGCCGAAAATAAATCCAGAGAAAATGTCAAAAGCTCCCCTAAAAAGCTTCACTGTTCCATATGCCATCTGGGAAAGAATAAATGAAAGTCAATCATAATTTCACTTCAACATTATTTTTTTTTCTGCCCTCTTTTTTTTTTCATTATGAAGTCAACATTCAGAAATAAATCTGTCAATTAAACCAAAATTCCATGACACAGCCGAACTAGCTTGACCCTGCTTATATCCAGTCAGAGTGTCAGAAACCCTGAGACTGAAAACATGTGCCTCAACACCAATACTCCATCTAGTTGATTGGAGCAATGGTAAAAGAAGAAGAAAAAAGTGAAGGGGGAAAATTAGGAGATGAAAAAGAAGAAATGACAGTTCCTTAGCTTTATCCCTTTTTCTGACCATAGAAAACATGAGTGAGGGTACTGGTACTTGACTCCAATGATAACACCCTACGCTGTTGAAATTTCTCTCTTTCACTACCATCAACAGACAAATGAATTTGTTCATTCCGTTTTCCATGCTATCTTAGTGGCCCATGGAGAGAATTATTGAAAATTGCCCAACAAAACATGTTCTTTATTTTTGCTTGAATTGCACATGAATATGTTTTGGATTCACTTCAAGATGAAGAAGTTATTTCATTATTAGCAGCTGGAAAAAAATTGTTCTGAACAATAAACATTGGCTATATTTCTTTACTCACATGGTCAATAAAACCTTGTGGCTCTTTATGAGTAATTTTGATGTTGTTAAGCTCATCCTCTGTCCTGTGGATTGGACATATAATAACATGTTTTAACACCTTGGGAACCTTTGTTAGTTTATTTTCAATATTCTTTACCTGTCTCAAGGTTAAGAATAGAAGAGTTGGTCTAAAAGAAAGTGACACTGAGAAAATGATTCTTTTGTGTTGACAAATCTTGTTAGGGTTAGTTGCAAAGCACCACAACCATCTCGATACAGCATGAATGTATTGTAAGGGGAAAAAAATAGCTGAAGATGAAGAGGGCTTAACCAAGTTAGACTGTTGGAGAATAGATATGGGTGTATGTAACCTTTGCAATAAATACATAAAAGCTTAGAATCTTATGTTGGCTACCTGCCGCAGCTAAAACTGATAACAGAATTGCGCTTCTCTGTTTTAAAGCACTAAGTGCTTGATCCCCCTTGTACATTAATGAATTAAAGGTGGACGAAATCCCTTTTAGACAACTTAGATCTCAAGATAAATGATCTACAAATTCTGAGAATCAGCCTTCAACCACACACATAAATGGAGAAAATGATAGGAATTGAGTGAGGGGGCTTGATGGAGACAATCAGACAGATAGAAATTGAGACTGACAGATACAGGGAATAAGAGAAGAACTTTTAGCATGATAATATAAAAACAGAAAATTCTTCCAACCCTAATACACACACACACACACACACACACACACACACACACACACACACACACACACACACACACACACACACACACACACATACATACACACCTACAGACAGACATACAGACACACAGACCGACAGACAGATAAAAAGATAGATTGTACAAAATCCAAAGCATACCAAATAGGATGTGGCAAGACATATTTCCCAATGGGAGGGGCTTCCTTCAAAAGGTCATCCTCCTTAACACTTGTGCCTGGTGATTTACTCTCTGTTGATTGGCCGGATCTGAAATCCACATAGTGGTTTCAATTAGACGTTTACCATCCCGTTGATGTAAACTAAGAGATAATACCCCTTTTGCTTACACAAGGTAAAATAAGGCCTAGGGTTGAAAATAAATTTGAATGGATACGCCACAAAGAGAGGCGGGGCACAATACACGCTTCACCAACATAGGGCCCTTGAACTCTTCCTCAATTACAAAATATATTAGGTACTAGATCCTGCCCTCCTGCCCCCAATCTAGTGGAGAGGGATGAAACCTTGTAAAAATGTTTTTTCTCTTTCAATATTAGAGCATATAATGTGAAGGACACCAGACTCAATAGAACACTACTCTAATGGACTGCAACTAGAAACAGAAAGAAAAAGAGGCCAAGAACAACTTGGGAGAATAGGAGGGAGAATTTGAAATGAAAGCCATGAAGCACACGTGGGGTCCAATGACTAGGTTAACAAAGGACAGATTTCAATGGAGTCTTTGTTGCTATCCTAAACATCACTAGGTAAAAGAGATCATACTATCACACAGCCAAAGCAAGAGTGGGATTTGAGCCTGGATTTATGGAGAAGCAACTACCCCCCATCTGACATCACAATAACATTCTCATTAAGACATATGACTGCAAAATACTCCAAAATTATCTTAACTCACTAAAACAATAGGAAAGAGAATCAAATGGAATTCCATCCAGAAAAATGCTAGATATATTAGATAACATATAAAAAGAAACTTATAGAATCAAACTATTACCCATAAAACCAATGCTTAAAAACTTACAAATAATACAGAATATCTAGAATGTGAAGAAAGTGAATGTCCTACTGGCATTTCTAAAATATAATATCGATTCAATGACTTTCCCAAACAAAGATATGAGCTATGGAATATTCGTAAACCAGTCCTGGTATATGGAGGATGTGTGTGGGATCTACATTATCAAATCCAAATGGATGGCATGGAAGATTTTTTTTTTTTTAATACAGGCAGATTTGTTATCAACAACTTTAATGTAACATAAAAATAAATGGGAACAAACAATAGTGGATAACCCTCAAAGAGCAAAGAGCTACAATTGAGATTACCATTCTTTTCAAAGCAATCAATGACCACGTGGTATTACCATTTGAAGAGTTCAATATAAAAGAAAAAAGTTACATAGGATCTGGTGTTCAAACATTTCATTACCATCTTCCATGTAGAATGTCATTTATAATCTTATTTCCCTGTTTCATTCAGAGTATCATATAACTTCTAATCAATGTAAAATGCAGCAAAGGTATGTATGACTTTAAAATAAATCAAAACATTTGACATTAATAACATCAACTTCTGTTTTCATACTTGAAATGACTCAAATCTGAGGGATTGGGTATCGTCTCAAAACTTCCTTTCCTATATTCATCTACTTTCTTTTCAACATCCTTCTTGTCTGCAAGGCCCTGGATCTGAAAAATAACAAAGGAAAAGAAAATCGAATGATGGCAAAAATAATCTTAAAAATAGTATTCATGTGTTAATAAAACAATGTGTCATAAGAATAATGATAATAACAGACATGCTTCTCATAAATAAGAAATTGCTTAAAAAATGACAGAAATAAGCTGAGATAGATTTAAATGGGCCTCTCCAGCACAAATGAGAATATCTGTCTTATTGAGTTGAATTTGTGGAAATCTGCAAAACTGTATAGCCTCAGTATGTTTCTAAATGCCAGCCTCCCAGGAGGGTTGTAATGACAGAGATTCGTTTCCTTACTAGCTCATGCACTTTCTTTGGGAGGGAAGATATATGTCTTGTCTTTTTTTATGTGAACTACTTTCATGCCACGTATATGGTACATGTATTAATTTTAGAAGTAAGTATTGCATCATTCAATGTTTAATTTATATCAATGTAACAGAAATAATATTTTTTTTATACAACATCTTCTGTATCAAAGAGAATACCAATCAAAGGGAATAGGTGATCATTACTTCCCTATGGCTAATGTTTATTTGATTGTACTAGTCAGGCATCTCGGTTTCTCTTTAAATCAGATCAGGAATCCCCTTGATAAGTGTATCAAACATGACTGAGTGGATATATTCACAATATAATAGCTTTAACTTCTTCAATGTAGCTAAAGACCCGGTTCAAATCAAATCACTATAATATTTTGAAGGTAGCCGTACTCAAAATAAAAGAATATGGGTCAACATATGTTATCCAATATTTCACCATTACATTAATGGGCAACGCACTATCTCTCCTATTATGAAACATATATCATATCCAAAGATTTTTAATTATGGATTACCTGATGCTGCAATGGGATTGAATATTTGATGAGTGACTTTTGCCTTGGCACCAGAGTCAAGGAGCTGAAAGAATGACGCCCTGTCGAACTCATCACAGTTGAAAATGTTTTCATGACAGAGGTCCACTGGCATCCATTGTATCTTGTCAAACATCGAATTGTATTGGCACCCAGATTTGCCATGACCACCAGTTATGACTTTCAACTGTAAAAATA
>JBBPCV010778165.1:0-10318 GCA_037974505.1 Plocamopherus tilesii
GCTGCTTTTACTACTTGAAAGTCATAGCTCAGTTGTCTTTTTCTTTCTTTTTTTTTTTCTCTTTCTTTTAGAAACCTTCCAACATCCATAATTTGTTTTCTGTACGAACATCGTAACTGATGTCGGTGTTGGAAGTCCTATTGATTATTCAGTTTTTGCCTGTAACAGATGACTTTAGTGACTTAGTGTAGAAGTCTAGAAGTGTTGACTGATACTTTTTTTTAATGTTATCCAGGCATGCCATAAAATTTACTGGAGGAGGCAAAGCATGTGAATGAGGGAAGATTCTTGGCTTCCTCTTAGTCTGCTTTTGCTCTCTGTCACTAAGTAGCGGAGGTTTAACCTGTACATGTTTGTCTCATCTTTCCATGAGCCCGAAGCCTCTGTTGCTGGTGGATGCAGGGATGTCAGTCAGTAGGTGTATCCCAGTCCCAGTGTTTATGTGTGATTCCTTAGAATGTCCCTTCGACCCAATTCAGTCTAGTTGTGCTTTTTTTGCCCTCAACCAAAGTCTGAGCAGAGTTGTATTTTTTTTTTCAATGTTTAAAATGTATACAATTCTCTGGCAGACAATGGAGAAATGTGGTTTCAACAGATTTGCCCAAATTTGGTCAGATATCGTCAGATAGGTTTAAAATTAAATTATAACTCTTCCTTACATGACTTAGTTGTTGTGATGTATTTTGTTGGTGTGTTTTTTCCCTCTCGTCCATGGCTTTTGATAGTAGATCGTAGCTTGATAAAGAATGAATGAGTCCTTAATTGTCAGGTCTATGATTAGGTTGACTGAAGAAATTACTTTGGATATATTTTATATTATATATATATATATTATATATACATATATTATATATACATGTGTGTGTGTCTGTGTGCGTTTTAATTTTATTTATCTCAAAGTTCAAAATGTGAAGGCAGATGCTTCAAATCAAGATAAGACTGCTATTAACATCGAATTTTGCCAATATCAGTATGTTCCAATGTGTCTTAATCTTCAGGAAGTGATTAGGTAGAAGTAGAAAGTCATGAGACAAACCCAAGTTCAACATAGTTTAGAACGTCTGTGTGCATTCCCCATCATGTTTGGGGAGATCTTGTAAGTTAAATGCACAGCCAGCGATAAAGACTGATTTATATATATGTATAAATTTCAAAACGGTTAATCGATTTCGGCTGCATATGTGTGTACGTAATATGCATGTAGCTTTTAAAAGGAAATCCATTAATGAACATAGAATCCATCGCCACCAGTAGGAGAATTTCAAAACTACATTAACAAATAACCCTTGAGTAAAAAAACTTACAATATTTTACAGTCAGTAGGGCTAAACTAGATCTCTACACTACCAACTTTTCAACTCGATATCATATATATAGTTAAAGAGTTCGGATTTTTTTTTTTTAAGTTTTCCTAAAACTAAAATGGCCAGGTGATGGATGACATCCAGGTGAAAATAGCCAGGGTTCAGTGGGCTACTGGATGAAAGTTGAAGGGAAAAATAAAACAAGAGAAAAAAAAAAAGAAAAAGAAAAAGCGATCGCTAGACATACAATGAGGTTATACCGTTTGCCCATAACTTTCCTGTATATAATGCACACTGTTGCACACAGATCTATTAGAATTAGCATTGTTTTTGTTTAATACAATTTATGAGTATGAGTTTATAGTAAAGGGATACATTTTTGGATTAGATAGAGGTGAAATTTTTCACCTGTAGGTTGCTGCATTGATCGAACATTGAAAGGGATCATTGCCTTTGTGGGTACGGTTCTTTGATGGGGATTCTACCTAATCACTTCCGTCTAATCTTGAAAACTTTATTTTGTCAATATTGCTGTTGTGGTTTGACATGTGTCTAAATCTCTCTTTTTATTTTCCATGATTCAAAGGTGCTCGGATTTTATTTTTGCTTTAACTTAAAGAAAAAATGATTACAAAATATTATTATTATTATTACTATTATCATTATTATTATTAATACTATACTTTATACTATGGCATACTGTAAGTCATTTATTACTCAGGTATGCTTTGCTCAAACTTATGCTACGTTTTGAAATGTACTTCTAATGATAGGGTTACTTTATCTGATGCTGACCATAAATGGCATACATCGCGGCATTTCATTTTCATTAAATTATAATCACACTTACACAGATAGCAGTTATATCTAATTAATGCATGTCTGTCACACTCACGCAGGTATCATGCACATTCGAAGTTGAGGATTTGGATTTGAATAGAAACCTATTTTATTGATTGCCAACTCACATTTTTTCCACTCCCAGATTTTATGAGGAACATTATTTATTTTTAAATTTAAATCTCATTCATGAGAGATCTACTAAATACATCCACTCATTTTGAAGGCATATGATAATATTATTGTATTATCTTTTTTTATACTATACGTTGTTTTAACTGGTCTACTGATATCCCTCATCTTTGGAGTATATTTCATCATTGTCAATATTGCAAGTCAAGTCCTGCTTGAAATTGAAATGTGAATTGAGGTTTATTGCCCCATCCCATGTTTTTTCTTTTCACTTGACTTATTGTCAGGTGCAGGGAAAAGATAGAACCAGTGAATTCTTGGAGTGTAAAGTGGAATCCACAAGAAGTTAGCCAATTTGGACTAGTTGGTTTATTATTATTATTTTGTATTATTATCATTATTATCGGGGTTTATTATTATTATTATTATTATTTAAAACTATTTTCTCAAGCTGTCCCAATTTTAGTATCCCTTATTATTTCTAATTTAGCTTGACTCTTAATACTTTATATTGTTAAGTCCATGTGGAGATGAAAAAAAGAAACACTTTATAAATTTATGATTTAAATCAACCAAAGATAAGCTTGGGCTAGAGTCAGTTGTGAATTGTACAGTGTGTCAGCTTCTCTGTGATAAATAAAAAAATTGTAGGGATTGTTTTGGGGGAAACTGAAAATAACCCCATAATGTGCTAGTTCTACTCTGTAGGCCTACAAAAGAAGGACAATGAATGCATAATCTCTCCTCTGATTACTATATATCCAGTTGATAGAAGTTGTCACAATTTTCATCATTGATGTAGACTTTCAAGTCAGTTACTCATATTCATAAATTATTCATCCAGCTTATTTTGCTGATACTTAAATTTGTACATAGAATAGAAGTTGAAAGTTTTAATGATCAAGTTGCGTTGCAACCCTGTTCCAGTGTTGTAGTCGTAATGGTATGGTATAATGCAGACATGGGTGTATTCAATGGTTGAAATCAAATGTTTCATGTTCAAACTAGATGAAATTCAAAAGGGCAGCTTAGGAGATTATTTTTACGTATATTATGAACAAAACAAAACAGAAACGGATTTATTTAAAATTGAAATCTGTGGTTAAAGGTGAAATTGATAATAAAAAAAATCTATATGCTTTGTAATGTGTCCTTTGTGGAAAAAAAAAACAATTAACCCTGGCTCCCACCTTTCTCTTTGCATTGCAAGCAATCTTAGTTTAGCACTCTAGCTAGCTTTGAGTTTCAGTTAGGCATCATTATTCTGTTAACAATAAAACTAATATTAGTTGTATTGTCAAGAAGGAAAATGACCAGAGGGCTCATTGTAGTCTGTATTTCATTGTCACAAAATGCGCTTTGGTTAATTATATTTGTTCTGAGCTGAAAGTGTTCAAACGGTGATGCTCTGGAATCTGCTTAAGATCAACCCCCAGGGACCGGAAAAATTGGTTTAACATAACCAAGGTTGATTTTTAACCAGTGGGCAAGGGATCCACATAAAGTCCGTATGCATCTCAATCTCAGTGTGTGCCAGTCATGAAGCATGTGGAATACCTGCAAGAGCTGGTCCTTTAGGAAAAAGTTGCGTAAATGATGAGCAGATCTAAGCTTTTGCCTGGTGTCAAAAACAAATTAAATATCATTCATCGGGGAAATCCCAAAATACCATAATTCAATGGTTTGAGTTTGAGGTTTTCTGACTCAAATTTATAAAATGACGTCGTGAAAATTAGTTTATCAGTGGGCTATGTTTGGATGGTTGATTTAATCTGAGTATTTTTTATTGATGTTTTGGGAAGGGATAAAAAAAAAAAAAGGGGATTCACAGGAACTTTTACCTTAATTCAGATGTTATCTTAATAGTAATGGGATTCCGATGTTTACGGAGAATGATTTATTGAATTCATCAATTTTGTCTTTGTGTCACGGATTGTTAAAATGGAAATAGATATTATATTGGAAATAGATATTATATTGCACTGTATGTTCTGAGGTGGCATTAGAATTCAATGCATTTAAATGAGCATCCCAAAAATCCATGCTCAAGATAGAGATACAACACTATGTCTTCAACTGGATTGTATTCCACTTATCCTTTAAATCCAAGCATTATGGCATTGCTTTATCATGACATGATTTTTCACAGCAGACTTGCTTAATGCATTTATTTTATTTTTACTATTAATGGTAAAATCATATTGTGTCATTTTAGCCTTGTAGATGGTGTGTTTGTTTTTGTTTTGTTTTTTTGTTGTTTTTTTTTTTAACCAATCACTTGGTGAAAGAGTTCTTGAAACTTTTTATTTATTAAACATTTTTCTACATTAAATGCCTGTGCTGACTTGAGTTGTCTGTAGCTTTTGTCTGTGGGCTGCTTGTTAAATACTAAAAATGCAAAAAAGTTACTGTAAATGTATGGAACAATTGCTTCAAGTAATTTTTTTTTTTTTTTTTTTGGGTTTTTCAGTCTTGATAATGCTAATTTAAGTGAATAAAAGATTTCTGTGGATTATATTGGTCTAGTATTTCTCCTTTTCCATTCATTTCAATTTCAAACCTTTAAGAGAATTTCCATGCAAAACTACAATCGCTTCGACTTCACCATATAACATGCCGCAAAAACAAATAGAACAAGAAATGACCAACACAAATTATATATTATATATAAACATTTTAAAACATTTACTTTCAAAGAAATCTTGAAATGATGTGTGATGATAATGAAAGAACATTTTACCACAAAAAAAAAAAACTAGAAATTTTACAAAATTCCCTCCTTTTTCAATAATGTATACATTTTCTTATTGATGATATTGCCTTGAGAATCCTCATACTCCTCCTGAAAAAGAGAGAAACAAAATGGTGATAGTTTTTAAACAATTTTTTTTTTATCTATTTACCATAGTAAGCTGACTGACTCGGTCGTACCAAGTCTCACTGTCTCAACCCACCAACTTCCCATCTGCTACTCTAGTATAACTTTTGCGTCTTGTTGAGCCTAGCGTGGCTGTGGGGTGTCAGCGTGTCTGTGTAGTGTAGTGTGTATGGATACCCCTGCAGCTGGTTAGTATTTACAATGAGTGGTGTAAGTGATGTACAATCTATCTACTACATCATCTACATCTAACAAAACTGTTTGGATTCGCTCAAAGACCGGACTGGATGATGGGGCTGCAGATAAATTTATTGTAAAGGATACGATCTGCAGGATAGGTAAGGGATTATACTTAAGTTATCATATCAACTGACAGTACTTCTTGATGTTCAGATACTCTAAGGCGGACAGGCTTCTCTATTTCAATTAGGCATAGCCTATACCTGAGTGAGAAGACAGAAGTTTAACATGAACACTGACAAACCAAAGAAATTGATTTTTCTGCCATGTTCAAAGTTTCAAATAGTGCTAAATTATTATTACTTTTATGTTACTATACAAAAGTTCTATACTTTATTTATTTATTTTTTTTTGTCTAGTAAAAAATAAAAAAAGGGAGCCTTGTGGCATAAGACTTGCCATCTAAAAATTGTGAAATCTCTTACCTCTGTATCCGCTTTCCATCTCTCTGCCTCTTTTCCTGATTTTATTCTTGTCCACACTGAAGGAGAAAAATATCAAAAGCCTTGTAAGTGTAAGCTTAAAAAAAAAATTAGGAGGAATCAAATTTCAAGTTCCATTCTTAATGTCAAGTGGGGTAAAAAAAAGTTTTACCAATGCTTCAGTTACACAACGAAACATGAGTTACAATAGCAAACTTTAAAAAACCGAAATATATAAATATAATAAATTGTACACTTTTTCAAGGAAATTTTGGCTTATGAAATTAAGTAAATGCAAAAAAAAACCAAACTAACAAAACAACAAAAAACAAACTCAATTCATTAACGGTTCAAATTAAATATAAAAACAAAAAACATACAATCCCCCCCCCCCAACAACAACAAAACAATAAAAACCAACAGCAAGCAAACAAGTAACAACTGAAACTGTCACATGTGTAAATAACAGGTCTCCTTGCCAAATGGGGTATTCCTTGACAGGCTGACATTATTTGCCCATAACTTCCTCATTATCAATTTTTGTCTTCTTTTATTGATCATAATAAAAAAAATTAGTAAAAGAAGTCTCTTTTGGCTATCTTTCATCCTCAAAAGCCCACAGAATTGCATGTAACATCAAACACATCAAAACTGCCATTTATTCACCTTTCTTGCTTCTAAACTTTCAAAAGTTGTCAAATTTAAGTTCATCATTTTCAGCTAGTGCCTTTTAATGAAACATTTCTTCCATAAAAAGTTAAACATTTGTCCATATTATTCCAGATTACAGTATTAGTTTCTTTTATTCATATTTATTAAAACAACTTGTTTTTTTCTCCCAGAGAAATTTGACTGTGAAATCCGGGAATTAGATGTAAAAGAAAACGCTAATTATCTCATTGTAAAATTATGCAAAACACCACTTAATAGCAAATTACATATACTGTGTATACAATAATATAAGCCTGTATCAATTCACAGAGCATAAACAAAAATGTAAAACTTTAAATATGGGGTTATTCATAGATATTCATAGACACTCTGCATTTGCAGGTAATTTAAGTGTAGAACCATGCAATATTACACATAGTCCAACTGGATTCAATTAAGAAGAGCAGCCCATGTGATGGGTGACAAAGTGTGCTTAAAACTCCGTAACATCATACTCACAGGCAAGAGCATCTTCAATGGACGTCACATTGGCAAAATGGGCAGTATTGGGAATACCCAAACAGCGCATCCCTAGTGCATGACGAGACTCCTGCAAAGAAAAAACAACAACCATGAAATGAATAAATAATAACAAAACAAAACAAAACTGAAAACCTCACATGCAAATCAACATCTGAACTGCATAGCAATAAGTCTAGCATCAATAATAATAAAAAAAAGCAACAAAAGACGAACCAACACCCCCCAAAAAAAACCAACAAAAAAAACCCAACAAAAAACAACAACCACTTTCTATCAGGGTCTATAAGCATTTTAAAAACTCCTTTATTAACCACAACTTTGTGTGTAAACAAACCAAAAGCCTAAGTCTAGAGCATAATTCTTACTGAAGGGGATCCCCCCCTATACAAAAGACAAAGCAACTTTTCTTATCTGGCTAAATGTGTAGTTAACTCGCTCCTCATTCTCTTGCTTCCCTACACCCTGAAGGACCTCATGCTGAAAAAATTCAGAACGTTTCTCAAGATTTCTGTTGCAATCAATCAGTTCAAAGCCCCGCAAAAATCAAATAATGTAACACTGAGTAAACACAGAGAGTACAAATAAACATGTATAGAGCAAACACAGAGAGTATGAATTAACTTGTATACATCACTGAAACTTACAGCAAAATGACGTTGAAAGGCTTTCGGGCCTCTGTAAGGATGGTTGCCACAAATTTCACAGGTGTAAGTCAAGTTCAGTCCATGAAGCTTGTACAGCCAGTAAGGAATGGGCTGGCAAGGGGAAGGGAAAAAAAAATGAGAGAGAGTCTTTATTAGATGCATATCACATTGAATAGAACAACCAAATGAAAACAACAGCTGGAAGGGATACTGCATGAAGACTAAGGGCGAAAGCCAATTTCAATGAACATAGTAACTTATCTCTACCTTTCCATCCCATCCCAAAGGAAGATCTTTTGGGTTGTATGGCACTTCATCCCCATCGTCGTCAGAGTCTGACTCCTCAAACCGTTCCTCGTCTGATTCTTCTCTCTCCTCTCCAGTCTGAGCTTGTTTCCGTTGGACATTGTCCCTGGTCGATGCACGCTGCTCACTCAACAGCTCTGCCAATCTGTACACCTGCGCCTCCAAGAATGCTATATCTCGCTGTTTCTCTGAATCTCTGTGCATGAAGGAAAGGACGAGAAATGGAAATGAAGGATAATCTATAGAAATGATGTTGAAAGGTTAGTGTCCCTTAGTGAAGCTTCTGCTTCCATTAAATCTGCATCTAGAGTTCTTTTAACTATTAAATTGACAGGAAAATCAGACCTAAAATGTAAACTGACTTGTATTTCACAGACATTTAATACCCATGTGAGATCATGGGATCACACATGTTTTTGCTGGATGACTCCGGAAAATCCAGGATGGAAGGCAGCTCCATGTTACTGTGAGTTTTAAAGTTGTAAAAAAGTTGAAGTTATGGTGAATGGCTTATTACGGGCCAAACGGGTTGTTGCGGTCACAAACATCACTGAGAGCTCACAGTCTTCAGTTCTAGTGTCTACAGATCAAATTTTGATACCACACTACAAGTAACCTTGGTTCATACTAAAACGATGGATTTAAAGCCTAATGATAATTGAATAATGAAAACGATGACGGACTGATGAATATTTTCATATGGTTTGGAAACACCGCCACAACAGCAGCGAGATGGATTGATCGCCCACTTCCACCATGCTACCATGGCAACTTACTTGCTCTTTCCAGCCTTCCCTGCTTTTCCTGGCTTGGACTTGGCAAACAATGCAGGGTCCAATTCGTCCAGGCTCTTCCCCTTGGTGCTAAACAAGCGCTGGGCTCTTTGTTCCAAGGTACTGAAAGGAACGCAGCAGATGGAAAGCCAACTTAGTTGGGATTATAAAGGTTGAAAGTAAATTAACACTTGTTTGAGGGTAACTTCAAACTGGATTGAATGTAAATTGACACTTGAGCGAGACTGCTTTTATTGGAAAACAAACATTTCACACAAGGATAAAAACTGGTTGATAGACGAGGTCAATGGCAATGCAATCCTGTAAATATCCGGTTCTCCTTGCTTTTGAGTCTTTGGGTAACTTTCCATGCAAATTTGGCAGGAAGCTTTTTAAGTTAAAATAATGCCACATCAATAAGTTACAAAAAATAAATTGCAGGATCAATGATAGGCTTGCCATGGAACTTGGAAATGGACATGCTATCTTAAATCTCAACAGAAATTTTAACTCGTTTCAAAATCAAAAGACTTCTCCATAATTCAATACATGAACTTCATATTTTGCACACACAAATCATATGGTGACACCAAACTCCAAATGCAATGGTTTGGGATATTAGTACTAGAGAAATGTACAACATTAACATCTTTATACTAGTAATCTAGCTACATTTCAATGTGCTGACAAGAATACTCAGCTAAAGAACTTTGTCAGCTTTTATCAAGACTAGGACTGGGACAGGGGTTTGAAAATGAACCGTGACCATTTTCGAAGAAAAATTTTATACATATATTTTAGAATATTTCAGAAATCACATATGATATGCCCAAATAAATGCGTAGATTATCATGGTATCAACTACGATCAGTCCTTTTTTATAAAGAATAAAAAAAGCATTGTGAAAGAATATGGAGAAAAATGCAACTAATTAAAAGCAAGGGGCCCAGTAGACAAAAAATAATGCTGTAAAGACAATATGTAAACCAGATCATTGCTACCCAGTATACTCTAATCATGTCCTCCCCTCGGCCCTCCCATTGATCACTTATCTTGCCTAAAGAAATCAATAATAAAACAAATGAAAAATTAGACTGCCACTCTATAAATTCCGGAAAGGAGATTTATCTTTTGATGTTTAACCAAAAACTGGGTGTCCGCCGCAAGAGCAGCGCCCATAAACAGACGTTCTGCTTCCTTGTACTCTACTGAGAAGCTGAGAGCTGATGGCAAATAAGTTCACAACACAGGCCAGCAGCAAACAAATGGGGTTAACCTCTGAACTTTCACCCTCTCCCCGATGAACTAGAGACAAACGCTAAGCCAAAATGCCAACCAGCAGCCGCCTGTGTGTGGGGCGTGACACAGGGAAACGAGGTCAGATCAACATGGGGTACTTGAAGACCTTTGGACGAAATGACTTTTCTCCTACCTAATTGGCCTTGATCTCTGGCGTGCGTGAAGCATAAAAATTGAAAAACATACCAAACATGAGGTTATATTTCAGTTAGTGGGTTATGGAGAGGGGGGGGGGGGGGGGGGGGGGGGGGGGGGGGGGGGGGGGGGGGGGGGGGGGGGGGGGGGG
>JBBPCV010778276.1:0-10631 GCA_037974505.1 Plocamopherus tilesii
TACTACTACTACTACTACTACTACTACTACTACTACTACTACTACTACTACTACTACTACCACTACCACTACTACTATTACTACTACTACTACTACTACTACTACTACCACTACTACTACTACTACTACTACTATTACTACTGCTGCTGCTGCTGCTGCTGCTGCTGCTGCTCCTACTACTCCTACTACTCCTCCTCCTCCTCCTCCTACTACTACTACTACAGCTACTACTACTACTACTACACCTACTTCTACTACTAATACTACTACTACTACTACTACTGCTACTCCTCCTACTACTACTACTATTACTACTACTACTATTACTCCTCCTACTCCTCCTCCTCCTCCATCCACACACACACACACACACACACACACACTCACACGTACACACTTTCATCTACCCCCCCTCCCCCTTCGCTGATCTGAAACCAGCTTGGCATTCCCACGCGATCGTTTCCCCAAATCCTCATACAATCAATCATTCAATCAATCCAACGGGTAGTAATAAAATATCCAAAGCAACAGGTCAGTCAAAGAAAAGATGACCTACAGCATTTTGTCCAGTCTAGTCAATGAAGGGCCTTATACTGACCATTGTTTATTTTATACAATTTTTAATGGCGGTGTTTACTCTAATGGGAATTATTTCCTTGTTTGTTTTTGTTTTTGTTCTTCTTTAGGTTGGGGTCTTATTGTTTTATATTGTTTCGTTTAGGTAGTTTTTTAAATTGTTTTTTATTGTTTTTGGTCTCGTTCTTTCTAGTTTGTTTCGTTGTTTGTTGTTGGTTAGATTTTAATTTCTTTGTTTTTGGTTTTGCTTTATTCGATGCTTTGTATGTCTGTTTCTTTGTTTGTTGTTGTTGTTTGGTTTTGTTTTTTTTTTTATTTTGTTTCGTTTTTTGAAGGGAGTTTGTTTCTTTTTTTTTTTTTTTAAGAATTGCGAGAGGGGTGAAACGGAAGTGGAGCGCAGTGGGGATATATTGTTTGTGTTGTTTTCTATTTTGGGTTTTGTTATTTTATTTTGCCTTTGTCTTAATCTTATTTATTTAGTTTCCCTGTTTCTGCTTGGTTCTTTTTTATTTGTTGTTATTTTCATATTTTTTGTTTTATTTTGTCTTTTGTTTTGTTTTGTTCTTGCCTTTGACTTTTGCTTTTGCCTTTTGTTTTTTTTTTTGTTTTTGATAGATTTTGGTTTAGTTTTGCATTGTTTCAGTTTTTTTTATGTTTCTTCAAATTTACCGTGGTACGTTGAAAAAAAAATTGGAGACTGCATCGTACTTATAAATTCTGAGTCTAGGCTGGCATTTGTATAGTCACTTTTGATTACCCAAGACGAGTGCTGGTTTACAAATTATATTTTTACCCTCGCCCACTCCCACCGCCCACTGAAGTGAAATAAGCGATGGTCGGTGGAAGATTCTGTCTGTGTGTTTGAGTCAGACAATGTAAATTATGCTGATCCGCCATAACTGTGCGGTCCGTGGGGATTAAGGACGTGGACAGTGTTATGAAGTGAATAGGGAGTTTACTACAATGACCATCTAGATCCACAACCTTAACTCTTTGACTTCCATAAGCCTATATATCGGCATGAGACAGATTTAACTCTTTGACTTCCATAAGCCTACATTTCGGCATGAGACTGATTTAACTCTTTGACTTCCATAAGCCTACATTTCGGCATGAGACAGATTTAACTCTTTGACTTCCATAAGCCAACATTTCGGATTCAGATCTTTGACTTCAAAACGCCTATTTTTCGACAGGAAATGGATTTAACTCTTTGACTATCACAAGTCTACGTTTCGGATTCAGATCGATTTATCTATTTGAATTCCATAATCGCCATGTGCACCATTCAACTCTTTGACAATAATGTACCCATACATTGGCAAATTGTACTAAAAGCCTTAAATCGTGCTCATGTCTTGATGTCGACTTATGGTAGTCAAGAGTTAATCCTTTTGTGCAGTCTGGCTTGTCTTCAATCTCTTCGTTTCCAATATGGCGGTTTTTATGACAAGAGCCAAAACTCAAATGTAGAATGTAAAAGCGATAATATTAAAAACAATAATGATGATAATAATAATAATAATACTGATAATATTAATTATAATAATATAATAACAATAACTGTAACAAAAACAAGAAGAAGAACAACAACAACAAAAAGAACAACAACAATAATAACATTAATAATGATGATAATATCATATCATACCATATCATGTCTTAGAGGCTTGTTAGGTACTTTGACCTTTACATGCCCCTATCTAAAAAGTAACATAGACGAAAAAACATAATTATTCCTGGAAGGAAAGATTAAATATGCAGTTAATTATCGAAAACGTACATAAGATCATGGAGTTCCCTGTCTACTGCATTTTTAAAAGAATTTAGACTTTTAGAATCTTTAGTCTTAAAATGTAATTTGTTCCAAGTAGCCACTGTTCTTGAGACAAGTGAATTATGCCTTAAAGTTGAAGAAGTTCTCGAGACATATGTTTTATATTGAAAAGTAAGCCTGCTTCTTTCTGTGCTTTATCAACTTTTGTGATAACTTGTTCTATATTAATTTGGCAGAGTCAGAAATGAGGGCCGTACCGTCAGCACATCTGAGATCTGTTGAGTTGTAGCCTCGGACGTCAATGTCCTGATTATTTTTTGCGTACCTTTCTATAACTTGATATTTATAGAGAATGAACAAGTGTTTGGGTAGAACACATCCTTAGTGAACTCCTTATTGTACGTTGTACTCTAGTGTACGTTGTTTCATCTTAGGGTCATTTACTGATCTTGCTAGAGGGCTTGTAGTAAAGAGGTTATATTATTATGGCTAGGAAATCCTGTTTTTTGTCATTGGGATGACTCTACAAGAAACGTAATGTAAAATCCATTTCCAAATTCATAGTTGAAAGCCGCTGGGAATTATTCGGACACATCCTCAGACGACACCAAGTCATGCCGGCCAACAAATCTTTGGGACTATATTTGACAAATTTTGGCAATTAATTCAAAGGAAGAACACTACCAAAAGTACTAAACAAAGAACTGCCCTATCTCAACGCCAATGTATTTCTAAAGACGAAGAGCGATTTAAATCACCTATGATCGCTCGCACAAGACTAATAGCGCTGAGGAGCCATGACAACAAAGATTCTGAAGGTTGCTGAGGTGTCCTTTTCTGGTGATTTTGAGGCGAAAAGCCTTTAAGTCAAGTAAGTCAAGATGACTTTATCTATCTTTGTCCCCACCTCGATCTATCAGCGCCACACATGGATCTAAGCCTTGACCAAAAGCCTAGAACGCAAAATAGTCACATATGAGATGAGATGTTTAAGGAGAGCCCTCACCAAAAGCAGACGGGACATGATAAGAAACATCAAGATAAGAGAAACGGAGGAACATCACCTGTCCTCCACTACTCACCTCACCTCACCTATCCCTTAGATTTGGGATCCGTCGGGGCGCAGTAGAGGATCTCCTAACCACAGTGTTCCTCCAATATATGCAGAGGCAAACTGTCAGGATGTTCGGACATGTTCGGACACCCCACCAAAGTAAAGTGTTCAACAGAAGGATATAAGGGCACAAGGCAAGAGGGAGACCGAGGAAGACATATACTGAGGATGTGAAGATACCCCGAATATCTACAATATCCACTCCAAGCTAGGCCATTTTGCTTGCTAGAGATCGAACGCTCTTTCTCCTCTCAACGATCTAGGCGGTATATGAGGATGGATAAAGTAAAACAAGTAAGATGAACAGGTGATTATAAACGACTCCTCTGTCATATGCCTTACAGTGATCAATAAATATTATTATAGCCACTCCATTTACTTCTCTTGCTTTTTCTATCAGTATTAAAAGTTGTAGTATCAATATCTTATCAGTTGCTCCCCTTCCAGCTACATGACAATCTGGCAGTTCTTCTTTGTAACAACTGACTTCTATCATTTCATGGTTATCCCACATTGTAGTAAGCCTTTGTTTACATCGTTAGTAGGATCTACTCAAGGTTTATGTATGCTGTATGTGCCCGGATAGTGAGCGACGTGTGTGTCGGTGTACACAGGTTCAGTGTGTGTTGCTTCGGTTATGTAAAAGACGGATGTTAACTCAACTCACTTTGATTATGATTCTTCTAGAAAATTGCAAGAGTGAGTATATTCTAGAGGCAATATTTGTTTATCGAAAATGGTGTAGAAGAGTGGTGAATGAGGGAGAATATTCTCGATGTGGGGTTTATCTATATAAGATAGTGTGGAGAGTGTGAGAGGGGAGTTTGTGCGGTCAGTCAGTTGGTCAGTCAGTAAGAGAATGTTAAGTCTAGTCAAAGTATTGTGATATTACATTATCCTTTAAACCTTGTATCTATTTTACCATTAAAGTTTAAAATCGATTTAAAAGCAGCGAGTTGTAGGCTTATTTCTTTATTGAACCCATGACTTAGGTGACAGTAGGAATTATATAGGAATTACCCATATCAAGCTAGGGTAGCTCTTCAAACTTTTATCCCACCTTCAAGTCGTGACATTTCTTTACTTTCATTTTCATTCACTTGAACAAAATGATTAGTAGAACTTTTATAATTATTCGTGTGGCTCATCAAGGCATCGGTGGGATAAAAATTGCTGCATTTTTTCTACTCCTTCGGCTATTGGCAAGTTTCCCAAATCGCAAAACATGGATGGTGCAGTTCCTGGATGCCGGCTTCGTCTGAATGTTAGGAGCCCGTGCGTGATGTTGTGGAACCACATGAAAGCAACTAGGATCGTAATTGTCAAAGAAAAATTCGGTGTAAGGAAGAAACAAAAATTAATCAAAGCTTTGTATTATCAGTGATGAAGTAAGACTATTATCTAGATTAGAAAGTAAACCCCGCAAAATGAACAATCATGTTGAATACATTGGTTTTTAAAGACAGAAATTAAAATAAAAATTACGTACAGACATAAAATAAATTAAAATTAATTGAATACAGAGGTTAAAGCAACTGTTTGATCAATGATTTAGAAGGTAAAATAAACTTTTCTAATACCATATCAAATTTGCGTCAATCACAAAGATGTAAACACCCTGAATGATCCAAAAATGTTATAGAACGATGGAACGACTTCGGAAAATTGTTGTTCGGGAAAAAGAAAACGTCATCATAAACTGAATCGAATTTTGATGGAAGAGAGCCCACACTTTTGTTATCAAAGGTTGACAAAGCTAAGCAACAACTGGGAACTGGGAAGTCATCTTGTCTCGATATAATTCCCAGGGAAATCAGGGCACGGGCATTTCAATAAATCGGCACCAGTTTTATGCAATAAAATACCAATTTTTATAAGAAAAGAAGCGAAACTTATGAGCCTTTTGAAAGATGTCTAGATTGCTGGGTAAGTTTCCGGAATCGAGTAGAAAGAATTATCTAATTACCTTCAATTTTCACAGATTTTTGAAGTACTCTCCTCTAGCTTGTTTGCATGACCTTATTTGATGAAACCAATAATCAAGGTAGTTCATCACTGTCACGACTTGAAAGATGTAACAAAGGTTTGAAGAACTAGCCCTAACGATATGGGTAATTCCTATATAATTCCTACTGTCACCTTAGTCGCGGGTTCAATAAAGAAAATAAATATACAACTCACTGTTTTTTAAACTTGAATAAAAGCTGTAATGATAATTGATACAAGGCACATACATAATATAATATGACAATGCTTTCTCTGACTGATCGCACTGACTGCTCTCTCTGGCTGCACTGGCCACCCTCACACTTTCCACAGCATCTTATATTTATACAGGTAAACACTGCATCGAGAACATTCTCCCTCTTTCACCAATCTTCCTCAACATCTTTAATAAACAAACACTGTCTCTAGAATATACTCACTCTTTCCATATTCTAGAAGGATCATAATGAAAGTAGGTTGAGTAAACATCCGTTTTCACATACCAAGCAACACACACTGACCCTGTGTACACACACGTCGCTCACAAACCGCATACACAACTGATCAGTCGTGAGTACATTTCAGCATCCAATGTAAACAAAGGCTGTCCCTTACTACAATGTGGATAACAATAAAATGATACAAGTCAGTTGTTACTGTATGAAAGATCTCCACTATAAAGTCAAAGCAGTGGATTTTCGGGTTTAAACCTTTCTTCAAACAACGATAAATAATAAAAATGACAATGAAAACAAAAACAAAACTAAACAATCAAATAACACTAAAGGGGTATATATACTTTTTACTTAAAAAACAAAACAAAACGCAAAACAAAAAACCCAACCCAACAAGATGTCTAAATCCAGTGAAAAGGAAACTTTTAAGATATATTTGTTGTTTTTTTTCCATTTGAATTAATAATCTTATTAGACTAATTAATTGTAATGTTTGTTGTCATTGTCAATTTAGCTATTTATTGTTGTGTGAATAAGGTTTTAAAACCGAAAATCCACTGTATTACTTAGTCATCATAGCGGGATGCGTTTACAAATTATGTTTTCTAGCTGTTCATTTTCAACGAGGCACCGACAAATCAACGAAACGCCACCTTGTCGTCCTGAACCGCCCAGCTGATAAAGTTGGTCTCCATAAGCTTAAAAAGGAACCACCAAGTTGATAGGAACCGCCAAGTTGATAGGAACCGCCAAGTTGATAGGAACCGCCAAGTTGATAAGATGATATTCCTATGCTTAAAAGGAACCGCCAAGTTGATAGGAACCGCCAAGTTGATAGGAACCGCCAAGTTGATAAGTTGATATTCCTAAGCTCAAAAGGAACCGCTAAGTTTGTAGGAACCGCACAGGTTGACTCCAAAAGATCAAGCATTACGTTTTCAAAAGCCCCACACATTTAAAGACAATCATTTTACTATAAAAAAAAAACTGAAAACGAAAAAAAAAAAAAGAAAAGAAAAAAAGAAACAAGAGAGAAAAAAACAAAACACCGTTAAATGATGGCTAAACACCATTCATTTTAAATAAACCTTGTACATCATAGAATACGCTATACTTAATTCAAAAAAGAACGAACGTACACGTATTGCTTGCTTAACGACATTGAGAGTCGACAACAAATCTCATTGGTGTGCAATATAACTTAAATACATAGCCACTGGGGCTTTTAGCGTCTTTGCATTCGCGTTCTTTCGATCATTTTGCCTTAGATGTAAGAGCACACTCTTTGCGTAAATCCCTTATTGCGTAAGCACAGTTAGAGAAAGCAAATATTATAAGAGTCACCTGCTGCAAAATTAAAAAAAAAACAAAAAACGCCTGCTAATGCATCTGATGTGCCCTGGTGTAAATTTAGAAAGGAAAGTTCCAGTGTAGAATAATTGCAATGCAAAGAGATGTGTAGATTGATTTGCAGGGCCCCGGCGTTTTTCTACAAATAAAAAAGAGCGGAAGTTGATGTGCTTAGGTATCGATATCGCAATGTTTACCTACTCTCTCTCTCGGATGTGCTGGTAGGTCGGCGGTTAAGGCGTTCGATCAACCAGCCAGAGGTCGTTAAGGCGTTCGATCAACCAGCCAGAGGTCCTGGGTTTGAATCCGACTCGTTAATATTTGAAATTGAAGTCCGAGTTTTTCGGGTTTGTCCTTATCCGGATGAACAGATACCTGGATACCTTGTAATGAGATTTCGGGTTTGTCCTTATCCGGATGCATAGATACCCGGATACCTTGTAATGAGATTTCGGGTTTGTCCTTATCCGGATGCATAGATACCCGGATAACTTGTAATGAGATTTCGGGTTTGTCCTTATCCGGATGCATAGATATCCGGATACTTTGTAATGAGATTTCGGGTTTGTCCTTATCCAGATGCATAGATACCTGGATTCTTTGTAATGAGATTTCGGGTTTGTCCTTATCCGGATGCATAGATACCTGGATTCTTTGTAATGAGATTTCAGACCATGTATGGTCTGTTCTCTCCTCTTTATTGAGGGTCTACGCTGGTGCTATACAATTTTGCATTCGAATGTACTGTCGAATAACTTGCACTGATCTAGTCCATTCTTCAAGCCATCTACTGGTTCCATTGTCACCAACTCATCCAGTAATTTATTCGATACGTTCACAATTGACTGTTGAAATTTCCCTGAATTCTCAAGTAGCAACCAGCTTTATTGTGTAGTTCTAACGAATGCCCTTTTGTTCGTATAGTGGCCACCAATTTATGAATTTATGACACTTTGTCAATTCCACAAAGATTTATAAATGTCTTGATCAAACCAACTCTTCTTAGTTTGTGAAATTCTAAGGTGTAACCTTTCCCAAGGTTTGTTAAATCACAAAGTCCTGAACGGGACTCGAACCCATGACCTTTTAGTTGCAAGTCCAAAGCGCAACCGCTGAGCCGCAGTGACCTCTAAGTTTGTATAACAGCCAGGTGTAGCGATGGCGTTGTTATAAGTTCATCAATATTGATGCAAGTGGACTATTCCCTCTTCTTTAAACATCATTGATCGGAACTCAAATATTTGAAGTATCGCTGAAGCTTCCCATCGATCTACACAAAAAGATAATCGTTTTTCCTTTTTCATGTCTATGTACATAGAATATCTCGGGGCTCTCATGGGCTCGGCTGGGTTTACTGGAAGTTATAATTGACTACCAACATTATTAACTAAGTCTATACATTTTGCCACCTTTATGGTCTCTTTCATGTTTTTTGAAAGTTATCAAATCGATAATTTGGATGGTGGATTAAAGCAACTTGTACACGATATTTTCAGTACCGTTTGTTGCAGTTGTCAGTGGAACAGAAGAGTAAGCAGAGAAGAAAAGAGGAGAGTTAAGACGTGAATTAGTTTGGTGGTAAGAACGCTATGCCTGCCTCGGCGAGAAAGAATGATGGTTTTTTAATGTGTGGGGCTTTTGAAAACGCAATGTTTGATCTTTTGGAGTCCTTGAAGGAAATGGCGGTTCATCTTACTCATTGAGTTTAGGGAGATGAACTTTATCAACTTGGCCATGGCTTTTGGAGCTTAGGAAGATCACCTTTATTATTATTATTATTATTATTAATATTATTATTATTATTATTGTTGTTATTATTAATGTTATTATTACCATTATTATTATTATTATTATTATTATTATTATTAATGTTATTATCACTATTATCAGCATTATCTTACTATTATTATTATTATTATTGTTGTTATTATTAATGTTATTATTACCATTATTATTAATATTATTATTATTAGTATTACTATTATTATTATTATTATTATTATTATTATTATTATTATTATTATTATTATTATTATTATTATTATAACCATTAGTGGTACTCGAAGCGTTGTCGTAGTGGTTGGTATCAACGTGATTGTTGCTGTTGCTACTGTTTTTGTTGTTGTTGTTGTTGTTGTTCCTTTGCTGTGTTGTGTTTGATTTGCTTTTCGCTTTGTTGTATACATTTCTCTTTGTTTATTTGCTGGATTTTGTTTTGTTGCATATGATGACTTTTGGTGTGGGAGCAGCGATTTTACTTTGGCATTTATTCCTTTTTTTTAACTGTGTGTTAAAGTTTTTTTTTTATTTTGTTGGTTTTGTTTGTGTTTATTTTTCTTAGTGATGCTCTGCAATTTTTGTTCTTTTTTTGTGGGGATGGTGGGTGGGGTGTCGTTTCTGTGGTTGATTATGTTTAAGTTCTGCTTCGGCTGGTGTTTTTTTTTTTTTTTTTTTTTTTGGTGGGCTTAGTACGTGTTTGGTTTTGCGGGGTTTTTTTAACTGTTTTATTTTACTACTGCATTAATTTGTTTTGGATGCTCCTGATATGTATTGTTACTGTTTTATTTATGTGCTGCCTTGCTTTGGTTAGTTTAGCTTTTGCCGTTTTCTTGTTATTTGATTTGAGCACTGCCGTTGTACCGGGAGAGCGGAAACAATAAGGGCTGAAAGGAGTGGTGTGTGCGCGAGCCGACGGTTGCTCGAGAGGGAGAGGTTGGGGTGGGGAGGGGTGGGGGACTCATCACACAGGCAATATCGATGTGTAGATCCATAAGCTCGATGAATAGGACATGTAGCACTATGACACGAAGCCATAATGAAATTAGGCCCACTGAGGCATACGGCACAAAGGCAGGCATAGCAGTTTGGCGGCGGAGGAATATACAGACATGTCGATGGCCAGCTACTAACTAGTAAACGTATGGACCAACATAGACGAGAATATCGTTGAAAATGGAACGACATTGATAGCGTTATGGAAAGTTTCTTATGCAGTCATCTACTTGGAAGTTGTGGTCATAGTGGCTGACGGGTAGCGCTTTATACTTACAACTGCACATTGGCTAAGCGGTAGCGATTTAGACTTACAACTGCATATTGGCTAAGCGATAGCGATTTATACTTACAACTGCATATTGGCTAAGCGATAGCGATTTATACTTACAACTGCATATTGGCTAAGCGTTAGCGATTTAGACTTACAACTGCATATTGGCTAAGCGTTAGCGATTTAGACTTACAACTGCATTGGCTAAGCGATAGCGATTTAGACTTACAACTGCATATTGGCTAAGCGTTAGCGATTTATACTTACAACTGCATATTGGCTAAGCGTTAGCGATTTAGACTTACAACTGCATATTGGCTAAGCGTT
>JBBPCV010778387.1:0-10629 GCA_037974505.1 Plocamopherus tilesii
ACTAATAAAATATAGCAAAAAAATCGGGACCAGAGCTCAGTGTCGTTATTGGGAAAATGTCGTTATTCGGAGATGTCGTTATTGGGAGATTCCACTGTATTAATATAAAGATATAAATGAGGATCTACAGAAAAGAAAATCATTCACGGAGGGAACCAGAAAATATCAGTTAATGGATGGCTGGGAAATGATCTTTTTGGGAACTTAAACCCCATATACCAAAATTTAAAATGGGATATCGACAAAGAATGACAGAAAGATATAAAGACATTTATTTGAACTTTTAAAGCTATGAATTGCATGATCCATGTTACAGATGAATTTTAATAGATATGGGCTAAACAGGTTGTTATTTTTTTTAATTAATTCTTTTATCTTCAGGGTAATGTGTATCAGGGCTATCTTCCTCTTACAAATTTTTGCATGCATTATGTAGTGGGCATTTTCAATATTCCTGAGTCTTCAGTCTATCAGGCCCCAACTAATCAAACAGAGAAAGGGTTTATACTCATACTTTCATAAAAAATAAAGTGATAAGAAAAAGTTTAGAGAAAAAAAAAGAAGTACGTGTATATCCAGCGTGTTTTTGATAAAATGTTTGTGGCCCTTGCAAAGTGACATCTTTTTCTCCGTTTTTAGATAGATGTATTCAAAATCTTAACTTCATGATGTGTTAAAAAAAAAAAAAATTCACATGCTTTTAAAAAAAATTAAATTCGGCTCGTCCTTTTCTATGCTGACTTTTTACACAAATCCAAATTTAGAATAAAAAGTGGCATTGAAATAATCAATATATTCTTCTAGCATATTATCAAGATATAAGTGAATTCGTAAAAAGCTATGATTATGGGGTTTTTTTTCTTCAGATGTAATTTACCGTAATTGCTATGAAGAGAATATAGAGGTGTTTAATGAAAAGAATTCATGAATTTCTATCAAGTGAAACTTTTTTTAATTCTTCATAACAATGAAAAAATGTTCTTTCTTTTTCTCAGAGTTGTATGAATATTGTTTGAAAGAAAACATTGCTGACAAAAATTTGATAGCAAAATGGAAAAAGCAAGGTTATGAGAATCTTTGCTGTTTGAGATGCATTCAAGTGAGGGATACAAATTTTGGTGCCAACTGCATTTGCCGTGTACCAAGATCCAAGCTGGAATCAGTAAGCAAATTTCTTAATATCATGTCTATAATTATTGTAATGTACTGTGATGGACTAAGGTGAATTCCTTGGCATAATCTATTTTGAATTGGATAATTGGTATGGGAACAGTGTTATATGTGTGCAGAAGATTGGCAGTTAAGTACTCCTTTCAATTATTGTCTATTTCTTCATACTATAATGCCAGTCCTACTTATGCTGCTTGCCATAATAATTTAGGCCTACATGTATCCATTTTTTTTGTCTGCAGGGCTCTCATTACATTCTTTCTCTTTCTACTTATTCCCCTCCTCTTCTTTCCCTTTTTAGGTCTGGATCAATGTCCTTACAGTATCTTCCCCACTCAGTCATATATTAGTAACTTTGAAAAATGTTGCTTGATGGATTTGGTTTTATAATGTAGTCCATGACTGGATAGCTCACTGGGTTTTATTCAAGTTTTCTTTCTGCCTTTTTGTCCTGTAGTAGGTCATAAATACCTTGTCCCATCAGACAGATAAGAAATTATATGATTATAAGGTTCCATGTGTCTTTGCATATGTATGTAAAAGAAGTTTCAGTGGCTAAAAAAAAACCCTGAAAACAATCCAGCCGTTTCAGCTGTTACCCTGGCAAAATTGAATTCCTTCCTGAAACTGAAAGTCCTCTTTGTTTCATACAACCCCCTGTACAATCCCTTGTACCACAAGACATGGGTCATATTATAATGCACCATTGTAATCGTATGCTTTTCTACAAGCACCACATAGTGTACAAAACAAGTGGAAATAAATGGGGAAGGGATGGGTGAGGGATAAGATTGAAAGGAGTTAAAAATGAAGAAATCTTAACTTTGACTATGAAGAAATTTTACCTATTAATTCTTCCTTGCTTCCTAAGCAGTATCTGCTAAATTTCTCTGTCTGCCACTATTGTGTTGGTTATTGATGATTATTATAATATTCTCATTGATTTAAATTAAGGAGTGTTCTTAATTTAGATACACACATTCACACACAAACAAATGATACTATAATTGTCAATTGAGTGACAATGTCAATGTTTTTTCTTTCTTTTTAATCCTCAGGGCAAAATCGTGGAATGTGTCCACTGTGGATGCAGAGGATGCTCTGGATGATTGCTGTGCTCAAGTTGTCTTTTATATTTTTTTCATGGAATGAATGAGATTTTAAAAACTTGTAAATAGACAGGATATAGGTGTTTGCTCTCATTGGATGTGGAGATGAGTGGTTTAATGTGGACTCAAAGCCCATATTAATTGCTAAGAAACTATGAACGTTTTCAGTTATTTTTTTTCTTGAAATGACTTGAATGATATCAATATGGAAATGTATTAATAAAATTGTTCACTGTAGCTCAGATTTCATCTTGTTTCTGGACTATTTTATCCATTTGTGCAAAGCTTTTCATGATTGATTTTTACTTTTAATATTATTACACATTCCTTTTTTTAAACTTAAATTAATCAGACGATGATGCCAATAAGAATGTCATCCTCAAATATGATTCTGACAAGCATGCAAGCTTACTTACTTTGCGCTCAAAGCTTTATTTTGTTTCGGATAGAGTGCTATACAAAAGTCATTCATTAGGGGAAATAACCCCAATAAAGCATAGAAGGGAAGCAATTAATATTTTTTTTGCAATTTCGGCCACAAGCATGCTTTAGCCACCTCCCAAGGACCATGCTTATATTGGCGGCGTCGACGGCATAACATTTGATAAATCACAAAACAAGTACCAACAAAGGGCTAAGAATGAAGAAATGATAAACAAGATTTAAATTCTTTTCTCTTATTTTTATTATTGAGAATCGTTCATAATTTACAACAAAACAAAAAAGGTCCCTAAAATATTGATACCATTCATATTGAGGGATAATTCTTTTTTTTTTTAATAACAGGCAAACTATACACAAAATTAGAAGCTATGTTTAACTGAATTGCAATCGCAGGTTATCACAGAAGTCTATCAGGGTGCAAAGGGAATGTGTATTCATTCCTCCATAGAACAGAAAACTCACGTTTGCCACTTTGTACATGTAACATCTTGGAGGCACAAACAAATAAAAATACACCTAATAAAAGTAATAATATATGGTTCAAATGACATAGATATTTCTCGCAACTGAAGACAAAATAAGGGTGGGAATTTTTCGTTTTTACTGAACTATTACAAAAGCGCCATCATTGCTAAGGACTAGGCATTATAGTAAGTAAAAAGGCTCACCAGAATTGCTCTTTTTTGTTCCATTGTAAATCATGGTTGAAGGGGGAATCTGTTTTCAGTGTTGTTTCTTCCCCCTCCCTATCAAACGACATTGTAAAATATATCAAATGACATTGTCAGGCAGAGTGACAAGGAATTAGAGCAAGATAATGAGGTCTAGAGACAACGTCATTTTTCCAATTAAACATGACCATCTTTAAACACAAGGTGCATACAACATATAATACAATGTGATACTTTGGCACTGTTCATCCATCATTATCATGTTTTCATGCATATGTATAATACTACATATAATACATTAGATATTTATATACTGTAGAAACCAGCTTAACTAAAAGCTGTTATATAATGTGAAAAAACCTCACTAATCTGAAAAGAGTTTGAAATATTGTTTTACTACATTACTCTTAAGTAAATTAAAAAACATGAAAGTGCTAACCGCTATACTACACGTATTGCTAAACTGATGGATAGGGGCCGAACTTGGTTATCCTCACACCTATAGTCATTTTTGCAAACAAAAAATGTTAAAAAATTCATAATGTACTTAATCTTTACCTTTAATGACAATTAACCGTCACTGTATGAGTCACTGTCTCTTTGTTTCACAGTTGAAACTGTAGACTAAGGCTTAATAGTGCATGGGATGTCCAGCATCACCCCAGTCCAAAAACCGTGATGCCAACAACACACTTTCTCTCTCTCTCTCTCTCCTTACGCATGAGCTCACCAGAAGGCAGACACCCGCAGACATTCCATTCCTCCCTTTCTTTCACTTTCTTCAGTTTGTCAGACACAATTTTCTCGCAGACAGACACTGGTGGTTACCACAACACACAAACTTGCAAACTTACACACACACAGCAATCCAATAATAAACATTTGAGCTATAGAGAAACTTGTCATGCAAAAGTATGTGTAATCTCCCCTACAATTTTTTTTTTTAACCAAAATGGACAAGTCCCTAGAATTTTGATTTACCAGGCTTCTATTGTATGTGTATATAACAATAAATTAATAAATCTTTCTGTGTATATGTCACTAAGAATGCCAGACTGTCAACTAACCAAAAGACTAAACAATATCTTAACTTATTTTGATTCATTCATTCATTGGCATTGGCTGACTTAACTTTTTTTTCTTTTTCACTTATGATGTTACAATCAATGTTTTGATTTATGAAAAACCGGCTGTTTGAATTTACAGTGTAGAAGATATGGATAAGGCAAAGGGGACAACATTAATATATATATTTCTTTTTGTATAATAAAGCACATAATATCTCCATACCGGTGTACAATGTATTTGATACAGGTTCTAATTTGGTCATTTCCCAAACACATTTTAATTTGTAATACATTTATATGATACAGTTTAAATACATGCTATATATTATATATATAATATCAATAGTACAACACAAAAGCAGCAATTTTACAAAACAAAATTGAGCAAAGCAATATTCTCATTCTGATACTGACTGAAGTGAATACAATGTACAGGTAATTGTTTTTCTTCACATACCAACAGCTTTATTCTGGAGAAATTATTAGAGAAATATTAGAAATTAAAGTTAAACCCAAATGCAGGCTTACAAAATGATAGTGAATTTGACTGTAAAACCGATTCTCCTGCATGCAAAACCATATTATATTATATAAAATTATATCCTCAGTTCTACAAAACAGCCTCCTTGCTCCGGCAGCAGAAACAACTTTCCCCGATACATTTAAGTTTAAGAAGATTATTGAAAAAAATGTCACTATTATATTAAAACCCTTTTGAAATAAATTATACATTGATACATTGATTCCCCCGACTGGATTTATTATATGCAGAATCCTTAAAGAAAGAAAGAAAGCAAAGGTAAAGTAGGTCTGAGTATTAGGTAATGTAAGGGCAGATTTGGCAGGAAGTATCATAACCGGGAAGAGAAGTGGAAATGGGGCTGTGTCAGTGTAATTGCAAGTTTAGTGTCAAGGTTTCTAGTTCTAATCTTGGGAATATCACGGCATGATCTTGTTGGGATTTTTTTTCATCAATTTAATAATTGGAGACGGTCTGTCTCAAAGTGAAAAGTACGCAATCCCATTAAAGATTGTTTATCCTTGAAAGAAAGACAAAGTAAAATTTAAATGTTTCTCAAATGGTTTAATGTCTACAAACAGTAGAAATATTCTTCAGAAGCCCTATGCAAGAGGGACTGTCACTTTAATTAATAATTGTGCACAAAGTTTAGACTCTAGTGTGCTATCAGAGTTGACATAGTGCCCTTGTGAATCGTTTTTCCAGGTGTTTTCATACAACTGAAATGACTAGTAGGAAAGTGAGCATTGTCTTGTTTTTGTATCTAAAGCTTTTTCATATCTGTGAAGTCTGCGTCAATAGATTCCATAGTAGGATAACTGCAAAAAACTGCACCCATGAGATTAAAAAATGCCCTGGTATTCCAGGGTGGAGAGAGGGAAAGTGTATTCAAATTCACATTGAGGTAGGCTAGTTGCAGGAAAGAACTGGATGTATCGGTCATTTCAGTATTTTCAACTAAACAACACATATATCCTTACAACAAATCTTGTACTGTTTATCCATTTTATTTAGGGTGGCATTCCTGAGATAGCCCTAGAACTATATAAAATTAATTTATTATTTAAGAATAAATAATAGGCCTGCATGATGCAGTAATTATATATTCAGTTCGTTAAATATAAAAATTAAAGGGTGAGAATGGAGAGCAAGACTTTCTATCATTAATATACTTTTTTTTTTTTTTTAAATGAGACATGAAAACTAAGTCCATACAGAAAGACCTGGCTTAGTTAAGGGATGTCAACGTAATCAGTGCCTGCTATACATCATACCAGTACACGTTACTGACACTTCACTTACAATAACCTTCTCTTAAGGAAATGTGCAAGTCATATCATGAGAGAAAAAAAAAATCGATTTCACACATTTCTCAAGTTTTTGATATTTTAGAACTAAAACTATCATACGTTCACAGGGCAATCAAATTCTTTGTGACAATTGTTTTAATTTAATAATTAATTGTAAATCTTAGTCATAGTTACATTGATACTGTTTACACCAATATGCCTTCATTCAGTATCAATACAAAGCTCAACGCAAGTACTCTCTGCTCAAGAAGGTAGAGGTTACTAGTTCCGATTATCACAACATGCACGTCTGGTAGAATTACCCTACTTTTGGATGAACCTCCAGGTGAATGTACCATATCCTGGATCTGTCCCCTCATAGGGGTTTCCCTATTAATGCAGATATGTAATTGGACGAGCACTGGGGAAGGCAGGGGGAAAGGTTCTGTATACTGGAATCAGGAAGTAAGACTTTGGTACAGGCAGGTTTTGAGTGATCTGTCTCAAGGAAAGTGAGCATTTTTTTCCTCTCCATTAACATTCCAGTTTTTGACTGACATTCTCAAAGTGACAATTTTTTCAGTATATTTTGTGATTCCTCAGCTTTATCATTCAAATCTTAAATTTTCAAGAAATATCCTTCATCAACTCTGTGACAAACATTTTTTTTCAGTTTTTGTGAGCGTGAGCACATGTGTATTCAATTTTCACTCAGCTATTGACTAAAAGTTATTTGCGCAATATTAAATATCTCATTATTTCATTCTTATTCAATCAAATTTGAAATGATCCTATCCAACAATTACTAGAATAAAGATTTGAAAATGTTAAAAAATAATAAAAAATTAAAGACAGCAGTTGTTTACTGATGTTTCCTTGGTAACAAACTTTTAAAAAAATCAAGGGTATAATTTTGTTTACTTTTATAATGGTGCATTGAAGGTAGGATTAAATGGTATTTTTTCTCCATCTTAATCATTTTTCACATTAGAGGTACACATCCCTTTAAGCTGGCAACTTTCCATCAGGTCACAACAAATCAAAGGTTAAATTTATCAAACAAGACTTATAAAATACAGACATATTTACAGTTATTTGTAAACAACCAAAATCTTAAATCATATCTTTTACTTTTACACATACATATTCATATAAAGCATAGTAAGGGTAAAGAGCATAAAGGACAAAGCTACGGTTTGAGCTCTTCCTCTTTTTCATTAACATTCTAAATTTAACAAACTAAAATAGTATAATATCTCTTGCTAAATTGAATTTATATGATAATCTCATTCAAACCCTTTCCATGTTTCTAGCTTCTGATGAAATTTTCAGTCCATAGAATCAATGCAATAAACACCTTCTGGACAATTACTTCTCAACAAATTTACCCATTCCCACTCACAATTACGGTCAAATTTCATTATTCAATTCAATTTATTCCGTCGTTCATGTGTGACACTTGCTTCTTGTCATGGTACTGATCTGATGACACACAAAGTGCACAATGGTAACCTTCATTGGTCCCCTTTTGCTGTTAGAATACCAACCCTCCTTTGGTCCCTGAGGTGGTGGTATAAAGAGGGTTTGGGTTTGACAGAATTGAGAAAAACAACCCTTTATTTTGCTTAGTGACTGCATGTCATACATAAATGTGGATCCTCTTGAATTAGCAAAGCTTGACATTTTGCATCTAGTTCCAACAATGTTAGTAACATTTATTTCAAGTGTTGGACTTTCATACAAATCATTGAAGCTGATCACTGAGACTAGTGAGACACAAGTCTTCGGTGAAGATCTATGAGTTCAATATGAGAGTTACAGGGCAAAACTGAATATTACAGAAACCAAACAACATTTCTTTTGTAATCTAAAGTGTCTTTTTGTTATTTTTATTTTTTTTATTCTTTTTTTTTCTTTAACTTATTAAGAGACTCTTTTATCGTACCTTAAATAAGAACAAAAAAGAGTTAAGCATATAATATTGTTAATGTAGTATTTTTGCATCGATGAGTTGCGAAAGATCTATTTCTGCCAGATTTATAATTATATATTTATATTTACATTCAAATTTTCTTACATACTTTATTCACCCCCTGTTGGGAAATTTGATCACAGACATGTAAAATTATTCACATATTATTATGTATAGATATGTATGTATGTATGAAATAAGGGGTAAAAGGAGTAACGACAAAGCGTAGATTTTGAAATACAATAGTAGAAGTAGGGAACATAGTAATCTATTGTTATTATAAATTAAAAATGACATTATTACAAGTGCATACATATTTCAAGAGTTTTGCATAGGTCTATTTTACAGAAATATGTAATATATAACATTATGATAACATGAAGTTTATGAAAATTATATTTTTTTCCTTATTACTTATGTTGATCAAGATCATATGACAATGATAGGACATGGATATGAAGTTAAGAAACTAAAAACCAATGAGTTTAAACCCTCTTATAAATGTGTTGATACACTTATGTATCAGAGACATGTGAACTGTCCGGTGTGTGTATATAATTGAGAGTTGATCTATTCACTCAAGCATAATTAATATCCCAATATACTGAAAAAAGATTTGAAGATTCTATAAAACAAATTGCAATACATTGTGAAATTATGAGAACTTATGAATTTTATTTCTGATGTAAGCAATATAAATGATACCTCCGCGTAACGTCAAAGCATGTTTTTAAGTCTTTTTGTGCTTTTCCTTAATTTAGTAACCTCCCCCCCCCCCTCCTTATTTTGTTATTATTTAATTCTTCCCTGTCCATCCCTAGACCCTAGAAATTCCATAATCTAGTGTAATACATTTTAGCTATGCTTAGCAAGAGAAAATAATTTGAGTTCATTATAGTCCAGGGAATCTTTTCTCAGGGCTTGCAGTCTAGAGTAGAGCATAGTTTGTAGAATAGAGCATCAAGGCCAACCAATGTTTCCGGTCACAAAAATTGAGCTCTGTGTAATTCTGATTGCTGTCAACCTCTTTGATGGACAGGCCAAGGATTTACAGAAAGAACTGGAAGATGTGACGCAGAAGCTATTGAATGTAGAACGGCAGCTGGCACAGGCGGACACCGGACATATCCAGTTGGAAGATACCAAGGACAGACTGGTTACAATCCGCAATCAGCTGGAAGGAGAAAAGTTGCAAAGGTTATTTTTTCCATGTTTTTTGCTTCCAGCAATGACGATATTATTGTCTTTTTTAATGTGAAGGGTCTTATGCAGTGTTCAATCATGTCTAAAATATGTACAATATTTGTAAGAAATCAGTAGTTTCTGCACATAGGGCAAAGATTATTTTCTGATGCTAAATGTCAATAAAACCAAAGAAATTGTTCAAGTATGGTTAACACACAGTGTCTCTATATTGTAGTACGATGTTATCGTGAAATGGCATGTCGTCCAACCAAATTTCCTTGAAAGGATGAATAAATTTTATGTTATCTTATCTTATTTCTTATTTTGTTTCTTATAATAGGTAAAATATTTTTAAGTAATTGGATTGATGTATGTTATCAATGCAAAGTGCCTCTGTGCATGTCATGGACTAAGGCATATGTGAATTGGTATTCTATCGCTATACTTAAGTATCTCCTGTAACAAATGTAATTTCACAACTGTGTCACCTTTGCATTGAGACTAAAAGTGTCAAAATATTGGAAAGGTAATTACACTCTTCCGACAAATCACCATAACTCATTCAGTCCATAATTTTTTCATGGTCTGGACAAAATCATCCACCTAGGGACTGGTGGAGAATTGAACACATAAATGAGTTATTCTTTGTTGTTGTTTTTTTTTTTATTGTCATCATTCATTTTTCCGACCGAAAATGACTTTCAAATAAAAGCAAGCAACTACCTATGCAACAAATAATAATGTAGAGCCATGTAGATCTACCTCAAAGCTCCAGGTCCTCAGGCAATCATACAGCTTGTTGGATCATGATTTATCAACACAAATTTACAAAGATATCATTCCAGCTCATAATCATAAAGAAAAATTTATGTAAAAAGTTAGATATTAACAAGTAATTTTATTTTTGTAGTCATACTTCTTTACATTTCATAGCAGTGTTATTGTTTCCTCAGTGTTTTTAGGTTCTCTTCAAATTTGCACCTAAACTAGGTTTCATCAAAGGGCAGCATTGTAGTCAAAGAGTTAAATCATGCTCATTTGAATAGATAAGCTTATGGTAGTCAAAAAGACAAAGATAATGAAAACAGACAAATCGAAACAGCTCCCTCAAATAAAAGTCAGTAGTGAAACCATAGAAGTTGTCAATGAATTCCAGTATCTTGGCACAATGTTGACTCACAATGGAAATATCAACAATGAAA